>AYEL01065206.1:0-10203 GCA_000484575.1 Olivierus martensii | reverse complement strand
TATAAAATTTTTAAATTAATTTTTATAAAATAACAATTATAATGCTAAAATCCGATAAAAGTCTGTAGAAGTGAATATCAGACTTTTATCATTTTTTCAGCATTATTATCGTTATTTTAAACAAGATTCTTCCATGCAGAAACTAGCATTTTTATAGAATTATCCTAAGCAAATCATTATATAACTAAACCAAATAAATTTTATCGCATAAAAGTTTGCATTTACGCTTATGCTAATTTTAATTTAAAAGATAATTTTCGCATTAAATTTAAATATTAAAAGACAATTTTAATTTTATTAAAACGTATTATATATATATTTAACAGTAATAAATATAAATAAAAAAAAATATTCCTCACCTTTTTTTTAACGGGTTCTGTCTGATTCGGGCCATTAATATTCAGCCTTATATATCCCCATCTAAGCATTTTTCATAGGCATTTTACCAATTTGACGTCAGCAGAAAGAACCAATAGAAATGTCCGATTTTGCCACACACAACGTAACATCCATAGCTGTTAAAGGAAACTCACACTCTTTTGTTAGTCCAACCTTCTTTTTTACTTCCAGCGATAAGGTTAATGCCTCTAAACAGTCGAAAGTATTTATATGGGTCAGTAGGGTCCGGAAATCGTAACTTCTTGCCCTTGTCCTTGCTACTGTGGACGTTGTCTTTTGACCTCTAAAATTTACGAGTCAGTCTATAGAAAGTAGCAAATTGTCAATTTAAAAAATTTTAACATCATATTTTGATCGATAAAAATAATTTTAACACTTGTAAACTTTTAAGCGTTAGAAATTGTAGATTTTTATATAATTTTGAATGCAAGTGTTGTTGGAAATGCAGAGAGAGAAGGCACTATTGATTGGTTTGGCCTGTGAAGAATGAAGAACGTAGATAGGTGATAGGAAAGTTAAGGAATGATTAGAAGATTCCTGTCAAGAGACAATGTGATAGGTCATTAGCAGAAAAAGAGAGAAACAACCAACAATTTTATTTAAAAAAATAATGATAACATATTTACAATACATATATATCTGTACAACCTGGCGAAAACAATAAGAGACACATACACGTTACAAGTATTACTTCGAATCAAAGGTTAGCAAATGTTAGAAGTTATTAAGTCTGCACAGTTCTGTACAACCTTTCAAAACACAGAAGGAAAGCAACATAAAGTGAAATGTTATGAATGCAAGTGTTGATCTCATCCATCTGTCATATACTATTCGATCATGAGATATTTATAGTATTTGCTCTTTAGTGAATACAGTCAAATCTCGGTTCACCAACTTAATTCGTTCCTGAAATCGTTCGTAAATCGAAACTATTTTCTCCATAGGAATTAATGTAATATGAATTAATCCGTTCCTGGACCCCAGATGGTTGTTATTTAAACTTTTACCACAGTACTTTGTGCACAAGTTCTTAACACAAAATCAATGGAAGCCGTTAAATCTATCACAAAAAAAAAAGATAAACACGACACTAAGCCGATCAAATATAGACGAAAACTTAATTTAGTTTTACCACACCTGTATGGAGGAGAGTTAACGGTGTAATAGGAAGTTGGTGAGGAAGTGAAATGTTATTGTTTGGAAGGAGATTCTTTTTCGTTTTTCGTCTCTTGGCGCCACTCCACTCTGCTTCAGACTCATTGAGCCTCTGTCTTACTAAAAATTTGTCCAGTGTGACTTTTGTCTACATTTTAAAATGTTTCTAAACTGATCCGTGGCATTATCATTGAAAATGTTTATGTTGACGACTTGCATGTTCGTAACTCAAAACACAGTACGTCATCCGAGAGACTTTGTATTCGGAAAATTTGTTCGTGATCCGAAGCATTCGTAAACAGAGGTTAGACTGTATATTATTCCAGGCGGAATATTGAATTCTGTAATCTGTTCCAGTTCGAATCTAGAAAAATTCATTCTAGAAGAAACGAAGCAATTTCTCGTGCAAAGTTTTGAATGCACACAAATATATTTATAAATTATATCAATATTTATTAGCGAGTTTGAGCAATGGTATTTTCCGTTATAAAAAGACCTGTTATAACCTTACAGCTCCCATAACGTCCTAAGCATAACGGAAGCTAAGATTACATTATAAAATAAAGTTATAACGGTAGCCAATCAAAGTAATCGCTCCCTTATAAAGGAAGCCAATAAGAACTGTACCTTCATGTAAATAATATCTACATTTTAAATTTAAATAACAAAATAATCACCTGAAATGATGTCTATCAACAGTTTCGAATCTCGTGGGCAATTGAAGAGCATTATATAATTGTAAAATATCTTTTTTTTTTCAAATGTAAAAAGATGTCTAAAGTTCGAAAGTGGTATATCATTTATATTAAAGATCGCTCTTTCATATAAATGTTCATGTTCCTTAGCTGCTCTTTTCATAGCTGTAAAAATAAAATAGTCTTCTAATGCATCTGGATCAAACGCCATCATATTATATACATCCATGTTTGTTTTTTTACTTTTTCTACCGTGAGAGGGACAGAAAATAGCCTCGATTTCAGCATGTTTATATCGTTATAAATATAAGGGAAACCAGTTGATGCGCAAACGCAATTTATAATGTTTAACTTACGCTATGTATAACGTTGTAACCATAACTGAAAATACCTTTGCGCAAACTCGCTAATAGCATACTTTTGCTAAGTAATGCCAATGATTTAAATAAAATAATTTACGTTATACCGTCTAGTTTTACTGAAGCAAAAGTCTTATAAGACTTTTGCTGTTAGAAATAAAAAGACATTTTGCTTGTTAGATAACTTTAATCATGATGCCAAAACAGCGTTTTAGAGAAAATAGATCGATCGTTTGAACTTTAGAATAAAACAATCATGACCTCAGTATTACTTCCCAAAAGTAATTCCATTTTACTTTGTTCTTAACGATGGACAGCAAATAGTTCAACTTTATGATTCCAACAAGCATCTGTCACGATTCTTCATCCATTGTCCTCTCATTTTGCGACCTTTTTGTCTCTAAGTTCACTGAACGAAATGATACTGTGCACATGCAACATAAAAAGCTTATATACAGTACGATATCGACTGTCAGTCATCAACTTTAGGAAATAGATTTAAAATTTTATGAAGGTGAAGCACAAATTATAATATAATCTACCAAAATAACTATATCGAAAATTTTGGACAAATGCATTAAATTAAATTTGCATTTTTCTACAAAGAATTTCAAGAAAATTGTGCGAAGACTTAACGTGATTAAATTTTTTTTATCTATAGCTTACTTCTCGAAGGAAAATTGAAAGTTGTTTATTGTCATTGTTGCTTCGTAATCGTCATCAAATCAAGGAATAAACTGTAATTTTAAATTTTGCAATGTAATCTGTTTCTTCAACTTTTCATATTTTTCTTCAAAATATGAAGCGAGCTTCATATCTTAAAGAAAAAGTATGAAGCCGAGCTTTATATTTTTCTTCAAAGTATGAAGCCGAGCTTTATGTTTTTCTTCAAAGTATGAAGCCGAGCTTTATATTTTTCTTCAAAGTATGAAGCCGAGCTATGATACATTGTGTTAGATTGTTTTGTAGTTAATTAGTATTAAGTTAGAACTTAGAAAAGATCTGAGCTAAGACAGAACTCTGGAATTTGCAGAGTCGCTAACTGTTAGGCTTAGTATATAATTATTTTTATTGCATTCGTTCAAATTCACGACTTTGCAAAATAACTATTCAAACATTTCATTTTCTTGTATTCATTTAACTGATGATATCTACTGTTAAAAGCAAGCAATTCCAAGCAGCAGATACTATATTTCTTTAAAGTTAGTTATTTTATTTTCAAAAATATCCTAATGTTCAACTAAATCTATCATTATTGATTTTCTGCTTCATAGAAATTTCTTTAAATTTCTTCACTTTCACATCAAGTGCCATTACTAATGCATGCTATTCAAATTTCAGATAAAATGATTTGTTAACTTAAACCTGAACTTCATTGATGAAATGATTTTCTTTTAAACCATTGTGTATATATCATGTCTATAATAATAGTGGAATAATAGAAAAAGAACTCAAGCAGCACCAGATCTAGATATATTGTCACCTGAGGCAAGATTAGAAAATGATATAATACTCTTTTGAACTGGGAATGTAATTACATCACATATATAATCACTGAGAAACATGCAAAAAGTAGCGAGTTTTTCAAAGCAACAAATAGTTAACAAAATATTACCAAAAAAAAATACATTTATAATAAATATAATAAAAATGAACTCTACTTAATATAATATCAACTATAGTAATTTTTCTTGCTTTAAACAAAGCAAAATCATTAATAATTATTTATCAATTAATCAATTTAATTGGCATTGGTTTTTTCAAATTTTATTTTTTTCACAACTTTTCATTCTGTATATGACATTGACAAAAATATGATTTTTTTATATGAAATCTTAGCCATCTAACAATATTTTTGGATAGCAGCAAGTTCAATGAATAAAACAAACCATGAATGAAAAAAATTGATCCATTTTTCAAAAATATCAATAAAAAACAAAGTATTATGTAATTTTGATTAATAAAAATTAATGAAGTTATGTCATATAATTAGTGCAAAAGTAATATAAATTTATTAATATATATATATAAATTATTGAAAATGAGAATATTATGTTTTTCTTTCATTTCAGTAACTTTTATTTAATTTTTTATAAATTTCAAATTTAGATTTATTGTAAAGAGAATTTAAAAAATTGACTATTATAATGTTCACGTGTATACGATGTTCTATGTTATGATTTTTAAATTTGTACGTTCTATTTTTATACTGTTCTATTAGCATTCTATTTTTGTGGGTGAATGGCACTGAAGAGGGACCAGTCATAGGTCCGAAAACGTTATGCCAAAATAAAAACTCTTACTTGCTAAAGGGCTTTTTTCATGTAACTATAGTGTTAAGCAAGTTGTTTCTGCATGTTTTACAGATTTAAAAAAACCTAACATATACAATAATCATCTCCTCTTATAAATAAACAGCTATAATATTCTTTACTCTAATTGGTCTGAAGATGCTTTACTGCCACATTACATCCAATACCATAGGCAATGCAATTACTATAATCATCTCCTCTTATAAATAAACAGCTATAATATTCTTTACTCTAATTGGTCTCAAGATGCTTTACTGCCACATTACATCCAATATCATAAGCAGTGCAAAAAAGTATGCTTGGCTGGAATTTCCCAGGAAACAACTGGTTGCTATGAAATGATAAAACTGCCATGCCCCTTTAAATAGCCTGAGGGTGTTTATATTCAGATCATCTCATATTTTGCATATAGAACAGTAAAAATGAAACAAAAAACAAATGATTAAAAAATACTGTTTATTTTAACAGAATTAATCAATATTTTCACATTACCTATAATATTTTATATAGCTCATCATAAGAAAAATTTAATTTTTACTTAAAATTCCAAAAACAATTTATTTCATATCAAAATCAGAATTATTTTCATATAATAAATTAAAAAATC
Source organism: Olivierus martensii (assembly GCA_000484575.1). NCBI lineage: Eukaryota > Metazoa > Arthropoda > Arachnida > Scorpiones > Buthidae > Olivierus > Olivierus martensii. Next base: position 4,676 of record AYEL01065206.1, on the reverse strand, counting down.
AAAAAAAGTCCAAATTTTACTAAGAGGATCCATTCAAAACAACTTTCATAAAAACATAATTTAAAAATAATTTTGACAACCAAAAAATTTAGGAATCACTATTGGAGGCACACATTTTCAGCAAATAAGCATAAAAAATTAATCCGCAATATCTGTATTAATTAAATCAAGACTGAATTTTTTAATCCTTTATTTATTGTTTTCCATTCCACTTCCATGTCATATAAACACATCAACAATCAAAAGATGCCAATTACACATCAACAGATCTCAGCAAATTAAAAAAGGTCAAAATTTATTAAATTTCATCAAAATTTTTAATTATCAAAAATTAAATTTTGATTCACTCATGGCTGTGATTGCCATGTCAATTAGATATCTGTTATCAAAGTGTTAATGTATATATGAATTTAATATTATTTCATGAATGTAATAAAATAAATGCTTTTCACCTAAATAATAGTCACAGTACTAAAATACAAGAAAATTACCTCCAGCATTGAAACAAGTTCTTGTTTTGAAATACCAATTCTGTCTCTGTCTGCACTATCTACCACATAAATGATTGCATCTGTATTAGAAAAATAGCACCTCCAATATGGCCTGAAAAATAAATAAAATAGTTTAATATCAATTACAGCTTAAAATTGTATTTTATAATCTAGTATGTGAAAACTGAAAAGATTCAACAAACAATACTAGTGCTTAATCTTGTTCCAATCAAACAAGATGGTGAGCTTCTGATAAAAAATATTGTAGAGAAATTAACTTTAAAATAAAAGTTTAAATAAGTAGAAATCACCAGTTATTTTATTTATTTTTCATATATTGAAACTACAGTCAAATCCCGATAAGATGCCACCATCTGTTTGGGGACAATTTTGGCAGTTTATCGAAAACATGTATGGTACAGAAATGAAAATGAACTCTGAATTTATTAAATTTAATAAAATACAGTGCATTTATATATTTAACATCCAAACTTAACATTTCTAAAAACTATATACTTTACAGCAACAGATGGCTGGTGCATTTCAAATAACAGAGAAGTCTTTCACTAGTGTTGCAGCATGGTGAAATATTAACAAGACTTTGCATCACTTGACTAGTCACTATGGAAATGAGCTGGTTCTTATCATCTTAAATTTTCTACAATCTAGGTGTGAACGAGGTTTAATGAGACACATGATTAACCGTTAACTCCATTTCTCCTATCCACTGATTACAAATGAATCCAGAGAGCTTTTAATACATACAGTACTGATTAACTTCAGGATGTGAATCACCTTATATGCCATTGGCAGATTAACGAGGACAAATACAATACCAAAAGGAATATTTGTTTAGATGTTTCTACTGGCAAATGGCAGATAGTGTCTTATCAGGGTTTGCCTATTCCATTAACATCGGGAAGATCTGTTCAGCCAAATTTCTTGGCAGTCAAGGATGGCATCTTATCGGGATTTGACTGTAATAAGATATTTTTATAAATATTTTATTAAAAGTTTACATAATCTTTCATCATATTGTTTAATAACAAAAATAGAACAAAAAAATAGGAAATTAAATGAACCAAATAGTTTTAAAATGAAAAATGCATATATAAAATTATTCATTTCCATATGCACATTTTCATGAACATAGGTATAACAAGTAATTCTTTGCAATCTTGTGACATTCATTATAACTGAATTTTATTGCAAATATATATTTGCTTAATATAATTCAATATATTTTCTTTCTTTATTCATTATTTTTAGTCCAACGTAACCTAACATTGCATATGTAAATATATTTGCAAATTATATAAACTTTATTATTTTATTTGGAGAACCTTTATATCCAAACATTAGTCAAAAATTTACCAAAAAAAATAATAAGTTCTCATTTAATACGTATATCATTTAAAAAATTTATAGAAAAAAAACTTTGTATATTGAATGAGATTGATATTCTCACTTCAAGATAGTAAGAGAATGTTCTCAGAGAAGAATATTTCCTTGGAGATTGTGAATATTCTATAGATATTATCATTGCATGCTACATATATTCTCTAAATACTCTTATGATGTGCTAAGAATATGCTATAAGTAGAAATAATGTTTTATTTAGATTATCATCACTTCATAACAATAGTAACAATTATATTTTTTGAAATTTCAATTTCCATTTTATCCACAACATGAAAATGTAATTAGTTACATAAAACATATCATTGTTAAAATCATAATCATAAAAAAAAACATTATAAATAATAATTAAATTTAGAAACTTACCTAATACTAGTTTGGCCTCCAAGATCCCAAACTTGAAATTTTAAATTCTTATATGTAACTTGTTCAACATTAAAACCAATTGCTGAAATGAACAAATAAGCATTTTGTAATGATTGGAGATATTGTTTTAAGAAATAATAATTAAGTTATATATAGAGTTTCCTAACTTACACATTTTCAATATTTGTAATTTCAGATTTACTTTACAAAATAATATATATTATAATAATAAACATATTAAAGCAATATAATAGTTCTTTTGTTTGTTTTATTCTTTTATAAATCAACTGAAGAGGACTGAGAAATCATTCAGAAATGTTTTTGATATTAAAGTTTTATTTAATATAGAAATACTAAATTACTGCAAATAGTGCTAGAAACCATATAGTATTTTAAAACATTTTAAAGTTATAAGCAGAGTATAAAATTTAAAACTATTATGCACTTAATGAATAATGGTGCAAATATGTTTTTAGGCTTTTAAATGCATTAGGCAAATGAAAACAGACTGTGATTCACTTTACAACAAAATTTGCATTTCAGCAGTGGTATGGATAGCAAAACTGATTATAAATTATAGCAAAGATGCATTAAGTGAGTTTAAGTGGCATATATATCTATTTTGTAAATTTAAATTATTCTTAAAGTTTTAGCAGGATTTTCTGAAATGGTAAATCTTCTGACTCTTCCAATAAAACTTTCATTTTTTTAATTAGGCATTAATTTTAATAGTGGATATTTAATTCAAAGACTTGAATAGATATTAACTTAATCTTGTTCAATAAACTTTAGGTTTCATTTGATATTATTTGAAACTCCAGCTGTCCGAAAAGAAACTTTATTTTCTTTTATTATACAATACGTAATGTTTCTTTTTTATTAAAATTGTTATAGTGATTTTAAAGTTAGTAAATCTTCTGACTCTTCCAATAAAACTTTCATTTTTTTAATTAGGCATTAATTTTAATAATGGATATTTAATTCAAAGACTTAAATAGATATTAACTTAATCTTGTTCAATAAACTTTAGGTTAAACAGAAATTTTAATAATTAGAAATGACTCATAATAGATAATAAAGTAAGTAGTGGAAATTTATAAATTTCCACTACTTACTTTATTATCTGTTATGAATTATTTATAATTATTTAATTTTCTGTTAACTAAAAATTTATTCAACAAAATTAGGTTCATTTAGATAATAAAATATCCCTTGAGTTTTATGATATGCCTTTTTAATTTTCTTAAAATATCAACTTACATTCAAATTAATACTATATTTTAGTTGAATTCAACATAGAAGTCAGAACAGATGCTAACTGATTTGTTTTCAGACAAAATTTTGCAAATTAGCCAACAAAGCCTGAGATGAAAAAGAAAAAAATAGCAGCAAGGAAAGCAATTAAAAACCTTATAGCACTATTATTTGGTAACAGTAAAAGCAAAAAATTCTTAAAAATAATTAAAAGTTTGAAATTATCTTAACCCTTTAATGCCCAAAGTATCTGTTTTCAGTAAAGAAAACTTTTAATAAGAAAATCACATTTTGTACACATTAATAAAAACAATTTTATTTTCAAAAATTTTTTGTTTTTGGTACATAGAGAGTAAATAACCTGTGTTTCTTATTTGATACCGTGGAATGTAAAGGGTTAAATAAAAACTTCTTGATTTGAAACTGAAGATTTTTTTTAAATATTTTGGATTATAATATATTAGATTTTAGAATTTTTTCTATAATTGTATGTTCAAATTAAGTTTCTTAAATGGCTGCATCAAATCAATTATCTGGTTTTAGTATAATAAACTGTATAAAAATAAGCTTTCTAAATTCAAGCAAAAAAACAAAGGATTAAGTAATTATTTTTTTTAAAACTTACTAGGAATGGTAGTAACTACTTCACCCACTTGTAACCGATATAGGATGGTAGTTTTTCCAGCACCATCTAATCCAAGAATTAAAATTCTCATTTCCCGGCTACCCAACAGATTTCTAAAATAGCTGAGTAAACCACCTGGAAAAGTCATAAAAAGAAAACTCAAACTAGAAAAATTAATAAAATTTTTAAATTAGTAATTATAAATATCATTAAACTTATTTTTAATTTGTTATGTAATTTAAATGTTACTTGTTTATCATTTCCGAAAACAGTTGATACACACAAACACACACAGCCAGAGGAAACATGCCTATATTATGCACAAATATGTTTTCTTTTTTCTTCTCATTGGAGCTCACTTTTAAGATAGGCAAGTGATTAAAGTCAATGCAAAATTATGTATTGTTTGCATGCTTAGTTTTTTAATACAGAACATGAAATTTTTTCCTATGGATTTGACACAACTGCTTCCATTTGAGAGCAAATATTCAAAAATTATATTTTCAAATTTATTTAAAAAT
>AYEL01065203.1:0-20654 GCA_000484575.1 Olivierus martensii | reverse complement strand
TAAAGCAAGTGTTTGTGATAGTTTTGGGTTAAAGTACAGGTAGGCCTCGATTCGTGTAAGATCGAATAACGCGATACTCAATTAGTGCGATTTATAAAATTGATATCGTGGAAACGAAAAAAAAAGGTCAGTGATTACGTTACAGCAAAAACGGATGTGATTGAGCGACATAAAAGCATACTTTGTTAAATTTTTTTAAATAAGGATATCTTTACAAATTTATTTGCCTTATTATATTGCTGTGCTACTGATATTATTTATTTATTTTCTTGTGTTTATTACCTGATTTCTTTATTTAAAATAAAACTTGTGAAAAAAAAAGTTTTTTCGAGGAGCAATCCAAGAACAATCACTTGGCTTTGAAGGGGTGAAACACCAGAAAGATGGGCAAACAAAAGGATATCTTTACAAATTTATTTGCCTATTATATTGCTGTGCTACCTTTATTATTTATTTTGTTTGTTTATTACCTGATTTCTTTATTTAAAATAAAACTTGTGGAAAAAAATAAGGATATCTTTACAAATTTATTTGCCTATTATATTGCTGTGCTACCTTTATTATTTATTTTGTTTTGTTTATTATCTGATTTCTTTATTTAAAATAAAATTTGTGAAAAATAGTTTATTACCTGATTTCTTTATTTAAAATAAAACTTGTGAAAAAATTTTGTTTATTACCTGATTTCTTTATTTAAAATAAAACTTTTGAAAAAAATTTGTTTATTACCTGATTTCTTTATTTAAAATAAAACTTGTGAAAAAAAAAATTTAATCTGATTTCTTTATTTAAAATAAAACTTGTGAAAAAAATTTGTTTTCTTGCTGTCGTATTCTGCTAATAAACAAATAGAAAACTTGTTAAAAATTATGATTTCTTTATTTAAAATAAAACTTGTGAAAAAATTTCTTTTGTTATCATTTGCTGTCATATTCTGCTAATAACAAATAGAAAACTTGTTAAAAATTTCTCATTGGTTCATTAATTTAGCTAACTAGTTCTATCTGGAGCTAATTTACTGATTCAATAAAGTTGCAATTCTTAATCGCAAATTGAACTATCCACTCAATTTTCGACCCAGAATTGGCGGCCAGGTGGCGCTCAACTTTTGCTTTCGATTCACTCTTTTGGTTTTGATTTGGCGGTTGGTTTGATGATGGTATGAGATGCAATCCTTGGTAAGTTATTAATTTAGATGATAAACAAAATATTTAATAAAATATTTTTGATGAAAAACAAAAACAAAATTTTGTTTATCAAAAACAAAATTTTTGAACAAAATATTTAATAAACAAAATATATGTAAAATATGAAAAATATTTCTTAAACAGTTAGTATTGTGGTTATTCATTGTGAGGTTGGCTAATGGCTGGAATCTCACAAAGCAAGAACCAGTTACCATATTTTACATATAGTTAATACTTCGAATAGTGCGAGAAATTCGTGGGACCCATTATTTGCACTAATTGAGGCCTATTTTATAATTTACTTATTTAAACAGTTACATTGCTTATATTTAGCATATTCCTATAGAACAACAAAATACTATCATAAACTGATGACATAAACTAAACTAGCCTTTAATTATACAAAGTGATAAAAAAATTACATAAATAAATTGAAAAACACAAGCGCTTTTTTTATATGCTCCTCCCCACCTTCACCACTGTCACTCATATCTTCACAATTCTTAATGATGGTTTCTGTGTGTTGAGACAGAAAGTGCTTGTTTTTAATTTGTATCATTGCTTAATTTGTGTTCTTTTTTTGCTAAATACCATCATATCACATTCTATTGCATTCACGCTGTGCGCTGCATAACTAGGCTCACCACAATACTGGTTATCTCTATCTGTTTCAGTCCCCCTTCACTTTGGTATTCTCTTTGCCTCTCCTTGAATTCTTTTGAATTTGATTTATTTTTCCTATATGTTTTTAGGTCCTTACTGTCTATTTTGATTGGAAAAATTTCTTACTTGCAATTTGGATTTGAACTACCATCATTCAATTCTTTATTCCACTTCTCTATCCACTACCATAATAAGACAATTTGGAAGGATACTGCTGATAAATGCATTTATCTCATATGCACTAAGAATTTTGGTGTAAATTTACCATTACATTCAGAAGAATAGATGAAAATGTGATTTTTAAGTTTATTTAATGGCATCAAATTCATTGCTAAAACACAAAATATTTTATATTCAAAAAACAAAGTATTTTTGCAGCACCAAATTTTTTATACCAACTTAGAAAATGTATAAACAGCTGATGCTAACAAATAGCAATTTATTGGCAGATAATTTGACCAATTTATAAACAGCATACTAATCAAAAATAATTATTCCAAAATATTAAAAAAATGAAAATGGCAATTAAATTAAATGCTGAACTTGGATGATTTTGGCATTGCTCAATTGAATTGTAAAGAATTGCTTTAATAACTATTACATCACAGCAGAATGTGTCTTTGCATTTTCAGGCAGTTGAAGATTGTGTTCAAGTTTTTTTATCAGATGTTAAGCTGACTTAAGAATTTTAATAATCTAATACTTATAGCAATATCTTTTTATTTACATCATATCTAACATTTATAGTGACAATCAGTGGTTAGTGTTATGACAATATGTAATCATTTATCTAATTATTTATTGAAATGAAAAATTGATTGCAAATTTAAAGCACTTTCTGGTTGTACTAAGACATTAAAGTGCCAATATGTATACCAGACCCTCTTCAGCTGCACAGAGAAAGTACTTTCTCTGTGCAGCTGAAGAGAGGCAATCCAGCCCAAAAGTGCTCCTGCATTTTAATTTTATTTAAAATCCTGTAAGCTAGTTTAGATTTTGTTTTATGCATTAAACATTGTCTTAACAGTTTCAAGTAAATCTCAAAATTATAAACAATTTCAGCCTGATACTGTGTGTTTAACCAATACTACTAGAGTGTTGATAGTAGTGTTTAATCAACACTACATCAAATACTACTGAATCATCTGCTGAGGTGCAACTGGACATGTTCACCTGTTAATGCTAACAACATTAACAGGTAGTCATGCCCAGTTACACCTCAGCAGATGATTCAGAATCTCAATATACAGATAAAAATATTTATGATTGGTTTACATGTCTGGAATAATGTGTAATGATTATTTTATGACAGTAAGTAGTTTTATATAGTTGCAAAACCATTGAAAAATGCAATAATTACATTATGGCTACTCATATTTTTATATGCCAGGTGCCAGATTTGATACTGGATTTTCTAGTGAAAGCAGAAGTGAATTTTATTTTAAAATCAATATTATACATAGTAAATTTGAAATGAAAAATATCTGATACAATCAGTGAAGAGAATAAGCAAGAAAATCATAAAAGCAATCAATTTTTCATATTATTGAATTGGTACATTATAAACATCTGAATAACAAAATTATTTTACCAAAAAAATTTTTAAGTGTTTTTATAAATTTCTTAAAATATGAATTAGAGATTATAAATTACTAGCTGTAATACCCGGCGTTGCAGAGTTTTGCTACTAGCTGTAATACCCGGCGTTGCCGAGTTTTGTTTATAAATCGCATATTAAAAATAATTATTAATCATTAACATGCAATATATTGTATATATAATCATACAATAAACAATATTCAAATTCAATATCATTTTTCTCTTGTTATTGTTTGTTTATATTTCCTTTAAAAAAATTAAATTATTAAATATTCAAAATTTGTTCCTGTATGAATCAGCATAGACCAATCTTACTAACAAAGGTCTGTCTCCTTTTATGATGTCAATTAACAAATTATTGTTATTTTTGGTTAGTAAAACCAGACAAGGAGCAGTCCAAGAACAATCACTTGGCTTTGAAGGGGTGAAACACCAGAAAGATGGGCTTTTTGCCATTAGCTATTTAACATTACTATTATTCAGCTTTGTTATGGTAAAGATTTTTGACTGATTAAAAATTGATTTTTATTTTGGTTTCAATTTGGCAGTTGGTTTGATGATTGTATGAGATGCAATTCCTGGTAAGTTATTAATTTAGATAATGAACAATGATGTGAAAAATGAAAATAAATATTTCTTAAACAGTTAGTATTGTGCTTATTCATCGTGAGGTTGGTAATGGTCAGAATCTCACAAAGCAAGAACCAATTACCATATTTTACACATAGTTAATACTTCGAATAGTGCAAGAAATTCGCTGAACCCATTATTTGCACTAATCGAGGCCTACCTGTAGTATCTTAATTGAAATTAACCTAATTTAAAAAAGTTATGTCAGCCTACATCAGAACACGGCAGCATCTAGATCAGGATCTAGATAAATAAAATTATTTAAAATTGCAATAAAGTGAATCATTTTTGTGTAATTTATTGATGTATGTATTAATTTTTCTTATATACTTAATCTAAATATTATTTTGTGATTAGTTGTAGATATTTTTCATTTTGGAATATAAAGTAAAACATGAATATAATTGAAAAATGTCATATTACAGAGTTATGCCTGTACTCATAAGAATAGATAAAAATTAGTATAATATTTGCTTTTATCAAGCATTATCTATTAAAATAACAAGTTCATGATTTGTTTTATTCATAGACATCTTGCTGTATACCTATTATTTTAATTATTTAGTCAGGTATTTAAAATTTCATAAAAGAGTTTTTTATGTTCTTCATAATTGCATCTTAATAATAAGCTCTTTATGTAGTTCATTTAGGATAAAGATATCAAACTCAATTCTTATGGAGTCACTTGAGGACAACATAAAATGACTGCATTAACCTTTTAATGCTCCACCTCCTGGTGTGACCAGTCATGCCTCCACCCCTCATCCGCTCCAATCACTGGTCACACCAGTCAAAGTTTGAAACCCAAAAACTTCGTTATTTTTGTTTAAATCGAGAAAAAATGATTAAAATCTCAAATTCTATCATATTTTCCATATTTCTATCATATTATTCAAAAATTTGATTTTCATCATTATTTTTTTCATATTTCTGTCATATTATTCAAAAATTTGATTTTATGTTGATATTTTAATAAATTTTTAATTACCCCTTTAATTTGAACCCAATCTGAATCAATTAACACATTTGTGATCTTTGCACTCCCCAAAATTCAAGAACAGTTTGTCCGAATTTGTCCAACTTGCTCTATCATATTCCACATTTCCTTCTTAGTTTATCCTTACTTCTTTTTTTACAGATATCTTGATCCAATAAATTATAATTTAGGAAAGTTTGGCGAATTAGTTTTATTTAAAAATTTATAAATTTTAACTAATCTGAGAAACAAAGCAACCTATACCATGCTTGACGTTAGATGCGGAAGTTGTTGTCCTAGATTCTGGCAGGAAATACCTAATGGTTTTTCGAAATCAGCTGATTGTTTGTTTACATTAGTTATTTTAAATATAACACAAAAATTTAAACAATAAAGTAATTTCTGTGTTACTGCAGTCCAAACAAATAACTAGTAGACCATGGGTGCATAATTATTGTCAGAGTCCATCCAAGGTCAGTTGTTGACCTCAGGCTACGGGCTAGTTACATTATGTTGATTAAGAGGAGAGCCATGACAACCTGTCCCCTTTGTTTGACAATGCTATTATTATTATTATATTTTAACTATTTTTTGAAAAATTAATGACTTAGAGTGACTAAATACAGAGAAATAATTCACCATCTGCCATTTTTAAAAGACACTTACGAAATACAGAGAAATAATTCACCATCCGCCATTTTTAAAAGGCTCTGGATACAGAGAAATAATTCACCATCCACCATTTTTAAAAGGCTCTGAGATGAAATACAGAGAAATAATTCACCATCCGCCATTTATTAGGCTCTGAGACAACAGAGAAATAATTCACCATCCGCCATTTTTAAAAGGCTCTGAGACTAATACAGAGAAATAATTCACCATCTGCCATTTTTAAAATGCTCTGAGACTAATCTTGAAAAAAACATATAAAAAGCGATAATTTATCAAAAATCAGTGCTAAATCTTGCATATAGATGGCAAGATGATAGCTACATATACAAATCATAGCAATATTTATTAAAAAAAAAATTTTTGAACAAAGTTGACACTCTCATACATACTAATACTTCTTATAAAATAAAAAGTATTTTTCACACATTATTTTAAGACAATAGGAAGAAAAATGATTAATAAACAATTATTTTGAACATTTGTATAGTAGAATACTGTATTTCATCTGCAAGAGGGAGAATACGATTGTTTGTTTACAACACGGTATCAGATTATGCTCAGTGGTATCAAATTACAGTATAAATTGTCTTTGTTATCGGATTACGCTCTTGGTATCAAATTACAATCATAAATTGTCTTCGTCTCAAATTACAATCTGCCCTGATCGTTTTTCAATCAAAAATTCTTTACGTTTAGAGGAAAAACCTTTTAGAATTATGAAGTATTTGGTATCATTAGATGTGGAATATCATCAGGAATATAAATATATAAAATTTTTTTTATCGAATATATTGTGAATAATTTGAAAAATTATATATTGTTTACATATGCTAATTAGGCCTAACTGCTTTCGTATTTTTTGTTTTTTTTTTTTCTTTTGGTCCTTAATCCAAAATTAAAAATGATATCAGGACACAGTATATGGACAATAAAATCCAATTTTTTTCATGCTGAAAAATTAAAAAGTAAAAAAGTTATAGCGAAATATTGAATTTCAAGTATCAAATTACATTTTTCTTGGAGCGTAAAAGAACGTTTTTTTTTTTTTTTTTTTTTTTTTTTTTATTTTTTTTTTTTTTTTTTTTTTTTTTTTTTTTTTTTTTTTTTTTTTTTTTTTTTTAGGAGCAGTAAAGGTTAAACGTTAAATCAATGTTGAGAAGGCTGCATCTAAATATTTAAATTAATTGGATTTCCAATTGTTTATATTTTGCAATAATAGTTTTGTTGTATAGGAAAATAAAATTTAAAAAAGATGCCTTCTTTTAAATTGGGTTTACAGTAAAGAAGAAAGATAAAATTAAGTTTATTAAATTTATTATTTGAATTAACATTATTCTACTATATTATCTTGTTTATGAATTATGACAATAATTAAATTACATAAAATACATGATTTTTAAAAATATTTATGCCAAGAGAATGAACTGCACTGAAGTATATTGGAAGCTGCATGTTTGACATATCTGATTTAAGATTTCAGCAGTTCTCAACATACTTCTGGAATATTTGGCATATTTTATGAAAACTTCATACAGAATAATAATCATATTAAAATTCATATAATTATAGATATGATTATAAATTTATTAAAATTTGAAATATTGAGAATTAAGTGTAATGGATTAATTAACTGAGTAGAAACATATTATTTTAATTATTTTGATTCATCTCATTTTATTATTATTTTCTGTAATGCTACTATTAGTGATGATCTATGCAAATAAAATTCTCAGTGTAATATACAGTAACCCTCAATTTACACTGGGGTTAAGTTACACTGTATTAATTTATAATTCAAAAGTTCATACTTTTGAGGTAAAATCATATGTCAATTTCTGGAAGTTTTCACCACTCCTCATTGACAGAGGGAGAGACACTCAAGAAGTCCCTTTTGTTCTATTTAAGGAAGCTTCTAGAAATGCATAGAAATTCACATAAACCATGTGTAAGAGTAATGAAATCTATAAAGATACAAATTTTGTAATTTTTATAAAGCCTCAAACTATGTAATTTGAGGATTTGTAATTGAGGGTTACCTGTTCATTCAGATAAGGTACATCAGATACTTCATTTTACAAACTTTTGCACAAATACAGGTGTCCCTTGCTTTATATGATAATTGGTTGTATGAAATAATTGCATAACATGAAATCAATGTAAAGTGAGTTGAATAGCATGGGTGAGATAGGGATAGGGGTTTCTTCAGAAGGATAAAAAAAAAATGAAAACTTTACACATGTGAGCAAAAGAAATTTTAATGAATGAATTTAATTAATACAATGTCATAAACATCTAAACACTAAATACTTCTGACAGTCTTTAATACAATGATGAAAGGATTAGGTCTGGTGAGTCTGAATCATCACTCTCTTGCTTTCTTGAAGTCCCTGGGATGATAGGTTAATGATCTTCAACTTTTTTAATGAAACAACGAAACTCAGCTGACAGGCAGCATTCTTCCTCTCTCTATAAAGTTCTTTGTAGCAATCCAAAGAATTCTGAATTTCTCCCACAACTTTGGTGCTTCTAGTCTCATTAGGATTATTTTCTTCAATTATTCTGATGGCACTGTCAATGTGTTTAAAAAATTCAATCATTTGTTTTGTTGAAATCTGTTTGATGGGCTCAGCAACAAATGGCTCCTGATTTCTGGAAATGGAAAACATCATCATTCATTTTATTTTCCAGAAACTCTTCATTAGTGAGCTCTGAGTGTGAATCAAGCAGTTCATCTACATTTATCTCAACTACAAGAGACAATTTTTAAACAAATTTTGTTTAATTTAAAAAGTTAATTTATTTTTTAAAATCGCATTATAGCGAAAATACATAAAGTGAGATTACGTATAATGAGGGATACCTATACACCATTTTTATTTGTGAATTTTTTAACAATGAATATAATGTAAAAACTGCATAGTTATTTAACATGTTACTATAGTTTTTCAAGATGATAAAGCTTTCATGAAAATTTCTTGTATTATAATCAGATACTTATACAAGTAATCTTGTATAACAAAATTATTAGATTCCTATAAAAATCTTGTGTAGTACAAAACTCTGTTATATACAAAAAGGAGTGTCACTTTCCAAAGGCCAACAAAAATATACAATTTTATTTTTATTATTATCAGAAACTGAAGTTATTATTGTAGTAATAAAAATTAACAAACTATGATATGTATGTGTCAGATATGTTTTCCTCTGTACTTCATTGCTAAACACAATCAAACTAGAATATCTTCTCTGTTGTAAAATATCTTCAAGTTATTTGAACTTTTTTGGCAGTTTCTAGATTTAGTTTATTACTCTCTTTAAAAAGTCAGTAATCTGAGTTTGTTTGCTTTTGCTTAATAGATTTTGTAAATTTTGTAGTTGAACTAAGCATTTTTGAAGATCTGTTCAATCAAAGGAGTCATAAAATATGAGAATTTTCTAATAATTTTCATAAGTTAACAGCTAGGATTTACAAAACAGAATGGAAATATTTAAAAATTGCATTTAACATAATAGCAGAATTCCCTCCACATACAAATTAAAAATTACAGTGTTATATTGTTAAACTCTATCCAGTTTATTCTGCTATGTATTATTATAATCTGAAACATTTAAAAACAGCATTTCTATCTGGAAAAAACTGATTTGTTTTAATTAAAATAACTATATAGTTTTTAACAATCATATAAAATGTTTCATTAATTGCAAAGCGATTTTTTGTCGATCTCTTGTTTATTCCTCCTTACTTACAAATTTAAATAAACATAATACAGTCGGAACCCATTAAAACACAGTTTTATCGTGGCTATCTTTGCAAAGTCTCTAATTCTAACGAAAATCAATAATATTAATTACAAACTAAACCTAACGGTTCTAATGACTCTGCAAATCCACAGTTCGGCCTGAGCTCAGGTCTTTAACTACTTTCTAAACTAAATATGATTAAATTCAAAACAATCTAACAAACTTAACGTCTAACTGGCAACAACAAAACAACTGGAAACTTACAGCTAAAAGTAACGAAAAAGTGTTAGATTGAAAACAACAAAACAATGTTAGAAACATATACTAATAAATTGAATAAATTCTCAAAACAAGTTAAAAAAAAATATATAAATTTATTAGACTCAAAAACACTTACAAAAGTGTTAATTAACGCTTTATTAGCAACAATCAATTAATCAACAAACTTATTTAATTCAACTCAAATCTCAACAATCCAATTATTCACAAGAAATATCATCTTAAATACTAATTAATTCTAGTACCTCCACCACCGATACAAATTTCAAGCAAATTGTAGACCTTTACCAAGAATTCCAATGTCACTCAACCAATTTCACTTTAGAACCAACATCTCTCTACGAACACCTTGTTGTGTCATTGGCATTTATACCGAGTGATGTACAGTCCCATATTGTTCCATTTACATAAATTCGCATAACAAGTTTAAATTCATTAGCTTACAGAGTACTCAATTCATGTCATCCTCTTTACAATTAATTATATACCGAACAAAACATCAATATTATTGGATCAGTGGTAAAACTTATTTAGATTAGATGATGACGTCATTATCCGAGAAAGCTCGTCTGGAAGACAGATGTCCATCCGTAACATGTGATTGCGTATTATTGAGATGAAGAAAGTGGAAGTAAGTCAGCTCTTAAACTAAAATATAATACGTTAGATAATAATGAAAAAAATGTAAAATAATAAAAGAGAATAATAAAATAATAAAAACAGGATAAGTCAGAGTTAACCTCTTCACATCTTGATAAGCAATCGCTTATGATATTACTCCTAGCCATCTTCGTCATTAAATCTCGTGATTAGTGAGATTAGCTACATGTTCAACCATTGTATTGGTCAAATCATACAGAAAATTCTTATCAATGTTGGAACTTATATTATCGGTCAATTTATATTAATACTGTAATTCGCAGTTCACTTAACCCACAGTTTAGTAACCATGGACCCTGACTACCGCATGTTAATGGGGTCAGACTGTATTTTCTTTATCATTATTTTGTATTATTTTTTAATTCTCTTTATTTTTTGTTAAAATTGTCAAATCGGTAATTTTCTTATAAGTCTAGGTAAATGAATTAATTTGGATCAATGGAAGTCAAACAGCAAGCTATGATCTAGCTTATATAAGAGAGTAGATTGCTGAATAACTTAGTATAGAAAAATAGCTCAGAGTAAAAAAATTTGAACACTACCTGGTATATGGAATACACAAAACAAAATCATAAAATGTTATAATAAGTTTAAATTGTCCATACTGACAGAACACAACTTAGCAACTCTCTCATTGCTATAACAACACCTGATAGCTAGAAGCTAATGTTAAAATGTAATGGACAAACTTAATAACTATACAATAACACATTAATATGTGATAAAGATTTATAATTATAACTATGTGATTGTCTATTAAGAAAACAGAATAGATTGTGTGATTACCTTTGTAGTAACTTAACTACTACAATATTTGCTCACCGTTTCCAAGCTTTGCTACGGTAACTCGAAATCCCGGATTCAATTTCAGGCAAAGACAAATTTTTAATTTTGGGAAATTAGTAAAAATTAAAGTTCAATTATTAAATAATAGATGGTGGCACTGTAGCATAAATTTAAAAAAATCAATTATTAATTTGGCAGTTAATTCAAAAAATAAAACCGCTAGGGGAAGTTTGGCTGTTTAGGATCATTTGGATACAGATATATTTCTGCATTTTTGTTTAGCACTGGAATTTCATAAACCTCAAATTTTTTATGCAATTCAATAATGTCCTTGTACTCTTTATGTCAAAGATTGTGTTCCTTTTACTGTGTTATCATTCTCTCAATATTTTTCTAATTTCTCTTTAAATCTTAACATGGGCACATTAATGTCCACCTTTATACAATATATCACAAGTTGTATAGTGATTTTCATTAACCCTTTGCAATTGCCAATTAAATTTAATGGATTATATATCATGTAATACCTATTTAAAAAAAATGGATTTCTGATTTTTTTGCTATAACTTTTTGTTTTTTGTTTATCTGCAAGAAAAAACTTAGATGTGGGCCACTTATATCGTTTTTTAATTTTGGATGAAGTATCATAATTAAAAAGAAAAAAATTAAAAAATTATTAGGCCTAATTTGGGTAGCCTATGTAATTTTTATGAATTTTTTTTTAAAATATTTTTTCAGTCTTGAATAAAAAAATTTTTATATATTCATTATGTAAACTCATTATTTATTTAATAAATAATTTGTTTTGAATAATACCAAATACTTGATAGTTTTAAAGAATTTTCCAACTAATGAAGATTGCTTATTTGAAACTTGATATGTGTAAACATATGTTCTAAATAAACAATTGATCTTTTCCTCCTTGTGCTTGAATTATGATACTTATACTACACAAATAAATGAAATAATTGTTTATCAGTCATTTTTCTTCCTATATTATTAAAATATGTGAAAATGCTTTCTGCTTCATAACAAGAATTAGTTTTTATTCAAAAACTTAATTGTTTAAATAAATATTTCTGTAATTTATATCTGTAGGAATGATATGCCATCTATATGCTAGATTAAGCATTCATTTTTACTAAATTATCACATTTTACAGTTGTTTTAGTCAAAATTTTTGATTATTTTTTTTTTTAAATGGCAGATGGAGAGTTATTCTAAATCATTATTATTGTTTGTTTTTTGAAATTAAAATTATATTAGCATTTTTAAAACAGATGGGTTTTGATGACTCTCCCCTAGTTTATCAGGTCATCCCATAAGTAATGTTGTTTTTTGCCTGTGTAAAGAAAACAAACAAAATTTATCTAGAACAGATATTTTAAACATCATAATAAGTGCCCCAGTACTTAAAACCTTCTCCCACTGCTTGCAAAGTCGCCGATTGAAACGAACAATAAACGTAATTAAATTAACCTAACGGTTCTAGCGACTCTGCAATCCAGAGTTCGGCCTGAGCTCAGAAAAGTCACGAATTTTAACGAATATCAATATTATTATACAACTAAACCTGACGGCTAGCGACTCTGCAATCCAGAGTTCGGCCTGAGCTCAGGTCTTTAATTAAGTTCTAACTTAATACTAATAAATCTGCAATCCAGAGTTCGGCCTGAGCTCAGGTCTTTAACTAAGTTCTAACTTAATACTAATAAATTACTAAACAATCTAACAAAGTTAACCTCTAACCGGCAAAACAAAACTGGAACTAACAAGTACAAGTAACGAATAAGGGTTAGATTGAAAATAACAAAACTATGTTAGAACTTACACTACTAATTGGAATGAATTCTCAAAACAAGTTAAATAACAGAAAAATATAAATTTATTAGACTTTAAAACACTTACAAAAGTGTTAATAAATGCTTTATTGAAACTCTAAAAAAGCAATAAGTGATTAATCAACAAAGCTTGTTTAATCCAATTCAAAATCAACAATCAATTATTCATGAACCTTAAATACTACTTAAATTCTACTACCTCCACCTCTGATATAAACTTCTAATAATTGTCGATCTTTACAAGAAACTCAAATGTCACTTTTGCCAATTTTACGTCTGGAATTCAACACCTCTCGTTATCAAACAACTCAAAAAACTTATCAATTGCGTCATTCTACGTCTGGAAATTCAGCACCTCTATCGGCTTGCGACTGCGTCGGCTTTTATACGATGACTTACAATCCCGCACTTTGCTCATTTGCATACTTATACGTAACAAGTTTTAAAATTATTAGCTTACAAAGTAATTCATTCATGTCATCCTATTTACAATTAATTTATCTACCGAACAATACTTCGATACGGATCATTCTTATATTCGCACATTGGACCAGTGGTAATATTATTTAGATAAGATGATGTCATTAACCAGGATAGCTCTTCCGGAGAACGGGTTCCGATTCCGTATCACTTGATTGCTAACGATGGAGATGGAGAACATGGGAAGTAAGTTAACTTTTAACTAAAATATAATATGTTAGAATATAGGAAAATAACGATAAATAATAGAGTTCATAATAAAATAAAAACAGGACAGGTCAAAGTTAACTTCCTCACATGTTCAATAAGTTTTTGAATGCCAGACTTGAAAAAGACCATAGATTTTGATTCAAAAATTCAGACAGGGTGATACACCTCTTGACATTTCGAAGTTTTTCTTCAGAAAGTTAGTGTTCGAGGCTGCAAAACAAATGGTAGTCGTATGGTGCAAGGTCGGGAACATAAGCTGGATGGGTAAGTTTTTCCATTCAAACTCTTGCAACTTGGCACAAGTCTTTTTGGCTGTGTGTGGCTTCACACGTTCACCATGCCTTTATGATTAAGAGTGCCAGACATTTTTCCTGTAAGGCAGTGCATAGATGCTCTAGCTGCTGACAGTAGATATCTCCTGTAATGATTTGGTTCAATGGCATAAGCTCATAATGGATTATGCCTTGCATATTCCCCAACATTCAGTAAAGCCTTATGTGGAACATGTCAAGATTTAACCACTACTGCAAGCAGAATCTGTTTAGAAGCCATTGGTGTTTGTGCTTAAATGTTGTGGTACAGAATCCATTTTTCATCTCCTAAAACCACTCTTTTCAAAAATGACTCCCTCTTTTTATGGGAGAGCAAAAAGTGCAAATGTCCACATGCTGTTGCTGATTTTGTGATGTGAGCTTATGAAGTATTCATTTATCCAGTTTTGACACACAATGAAGGTTCTGTAGATGCCTGTGAATAGTTGAATGGGATGAATGGATGATTGTGGTAAATTACGTGACTGTTGCCTCGGGGTCTGGAAAATTCGCCCCTGCACTTTCCCCCCCAGCACATTTCGCCCCTCTGTAGGACCAGTGGTAATATTATTTAGATAAGATGATGTCATTAACCGGGATAGCTCTTCCGGAGAACGGGTTCCGATTCTGTATCACTTAAAAATAAAAGTAAAGGTAAAAATCCACAGTCCGATAGGTACATTTTATTCCTCTATAACAGTGTTTCCCAAACTTTAGACATATGTGTACCCCTTCTATAATTTTTGTAACGCTGAGTACCTCTTGTCTAGGATGTATTTTAATAACAATCAAAATATATTTATTTTTTCTTTTTTTGGTACATACACAAAAAATAATAATAAACGAAAAATAAAATTATTGTGTATTCCTAAATTAATATGTTTTTGTGTATGTGCAATAAAAATTTATGCTTTGATAAATATTTTAATTTTAAAAAATCGAGTGGTGCCTAGTCGGCAACCACGCGACTAGTTACGGTTTTGTTTTCGGAGTTCTCTATGGCTGCTTTTACAAGTCGTAAGCATTTTCGCCAGTTATATGAAGACAAAATAGAAGATGCTAAGCACAGTGCAGTGAATATTCTCACCAAATTCCGGTGCAGCGCGTACCCCCACCAAACTCTTCCCGTACCCCTGGGGGGTACACATACCACACTTTGGGAAACACTGCAAAAATGAAAATAAAAATAAAAGTAAAGGTAAAAATCCACAGTCCGATAGGTACATTTTATTCCTCTGTAAGATATAGCACCTGTTCCATGTTCTCTCTGTCCTTCGCTTGTAATTATATAGTTCAGCCTTATAAATTGTTCTCAGCTGTCCATATCCATGCCATGGGCAAGTCCACCGGGGCATTATCGTTAATGACGTTAGAGGTCTTCTTTTGTCGCACTATTTCCATAGCTTCATACGTAGCTAGGCCCCTTCCATCTTGAATCATCTTAGTAACGCCTGCATTCTGCCAATCTATCAGGAGGTTTTTTCATAGAACTTACTTGCGAGGTCCGTCGTTAATTTCCCATTCATAATATCTGCCTTATGTTCAAGACGGAAGGGGCCTAGCTACGTATGAAGCTATGGAAATAGTGCGACAAAAGAAGACCTCTAACGATAATGCCCCAGTGGACTTGCCCATGGTATGGATATGGACAGCTGAGAACAATTTATAAGGCTGAACTATATAATTACAAGCGAAGGACAGAGAGAACACGGAACAGGTGCTATATCTTATAGAGGAATAAAATGTACCTATCGGACTGTGGATTTTTACCTTTACTTTTATTTTTATTTTTTTGCTATGTTGTATTATTTTCAGTATATTTATTTATTGTAGTACATATAACATATCTCTAAAAAACGAAACGTATATGCAAAAGGATATATATGTAATATTGTTATATCTAAAATTAAGTATACTAATCTTATTTATCGAGATTTTACTTTTTTAATTTTTGCTAATTAATTAGGTTTAATTTGTAACATCGAATATCTACTAAAGGGGCTGGGATTTCAATAAAAATTCCAGATATCGAGAGTTGACTATATTTGCAATTTTGTAGCCTATTCATTATCTACAGGGGGGGCAAAATGTTCTCGGGGAGGAATTGTCAGAGGCAAAATGCAGGGGTATAATTTTCCATAAACCATTGCCTCTGGATTCCTCTCAACAGCAGCTCTAAGCATATTATTATCCAGTTGAACTGGTCGACATATTTGTGAGGGTCCTATTCCCCAATTTGAATATCTGGAACCATCCTTGACACTTTTTGATATTCAGAGTATCCTGCCCATATGGTTGATGTTTTATTTAACTACAGTTTCTGTATGTCCTTGGTTAAACTCATACAACAGAGTACAGTGGGTGATCGGTTAACGAACATAATCCGTTCCAAGAAAATGTTCATTATCCAAATTGTTCGTTAACCAATCATCGATTTACCATAGGATTTAATGGGAATTTGATTAATTCATACCGGAGACTCCAAAAAACACAGTAAGAAATTATATAATTTTTATTTATGTTTATTTATATGTAATAACAGTAATATATGTATATAATTTCTTACTATGTTTATTTATATGTAATTACTATAATATATACAACACATTAGTCTTGCATTTTCATCTATTATGTTTATTTTCTGATAAAGAATCTGCTCAATATCGATTGCTTCTCTCTCTCCTTCAGGATTATTTGGAA
Source organism: Olivierus martensii (assembly GCA_000484575.1). Taxonomy (NCBI): domain Eukaryota; kingdom Metazoa; phylum Arthropoda; class Arachnida; order Scorpiones; family Buthidae; genus Olivierus; species Olivierus martensii. The sequence goes on along the minus strand of AYEL01065203.1, from coordinate 3,919 downwards.
GTGGATTAATAGCATTGTCATGATAGAGATCCCCAAATCTATTGACCTTAACCTGGTATGGATGCCATTCTAACAACAAAAAATTGTAAAATCTCTCTCTCTCTTACCTTCTTTAATAAATCTTTGATTTGTTTTAAGTTGTCTCCGAGTTCATTTTAATCGGGAAAAATTACTGTTCTTTCATCCTTATCCATAAGTCCACGAACGCGCAAGTCCAAAGTCTGTCATTCTGCTAGGTTGGTTAATTTTCATCCTTATCCATAAGTCCACGAACGCACAAGTCCAAAGTCTGTCATTCTGCTAGGTTGGTTAAGCCGAAATATTCTCATAGAAAGGCCTAATAAGCCTGTCATTCCGTTAGATTAGTTAAGCCGAAATATTCTCATGCATATTTTTATCTGGCGGCGGCCACTTATAGAGCCGCCATCATCACAAGCTGACCAACACCTATGATCGGGTCAACCGGAAGATTAAAGGATGGGTTTCAACGGTCTGGGCCCAAATCCCTCCTAAAAAATTGGAGGAATGGGACCCCCGGATCCTCTAGAATAGTAAGCCACAGCTTTACCACGCAGTCATCCGGCTCATCAGTCATTCGGTCAGTCTGTGGGTCCCACAATATAAAACCAGAGATAGACCTCCAGACTGCGGTCCCATAGTTTGTTCTAAAGTGTTCATTATCCGAACATGTGTTCGTTAACCGAACATAAAAATCTCTCAACAAAGTGTTCGTTATCCGAACTGTTCATTAACCGATCACCCACTGTATGCCTTATGTGCTCTTCAGACGCTTCCATTTCCAATAGACTTTAACAGCACAAGGAATGCATGTACAACTGTTGATCTCTGCCTCACATTACATGAAGAGCATGCCGTGTGATGCATCTTATCATGCCCTTAGTCTACTTTATTGTCTGGTTGCCAGAAACAGTAGTTCTATGAGACATGTGAAAAACAACATTACTTATGGGATGACCTGATACATAATGAGACTGCTCTATACCTTATGGTCAAGTTGTTGACCTTAGATGGACATTTGTCAAAGAGTCCCCTGGTCTACAATTAGTTATTTAGATTGCAGATACCATGAAATTTACTTATATTTTAAATAAAACAAAAAATTAAAATAATAAACTTATGTAAACAAGCTTATAGCTGACAGCAATAATCATCTGATTATTTCTTACCAATAATCTAAAATTCCACATTGATTTCAAGTGTGTGTTTTGTTTATCTGATAACTTGAAACATCTAACTTTTCAAATAAAACTAATTTCACAAAGGATAAGTATGAAAATATATCAAAAGGATATTATTTATGAGGCCAAACTTTTGCAAATTATAAATTAGCAGTTCAAAATAGCCACGGGAACGAAGTAAACATATAACTCCTAAACATACCTTTTTCTGAAAATGGTATGTTTAGGAGGCCAAATTTGACAATAGATTAGATGATTCACATTAAATTTGAAATCAAAAGGATAATTAAAAATTAATAAAAATTTGATTTAAAGTAATTTTGTTTTCAGAAATAAAAAAAAGAGTATAAATTTTTTTGATAAATGAAATATTGGTACCTAAACATTTTGGTGACATATTAGGAAAGGGATGGAAGAGGTCAGTGCTTGCCTGGAACATCTAGACATTGAAGTACAAAGGGTTAAGGGGTTTCTTATTATTGCAGCTATTGATATTTATCTTGATTGATATCTATTGATCTTCATCGATATCTTTCTCTAGAGTTTCCAAATCATATTTGATGAATAGCATTGAGCTATGGCTCATCATACAATCCAATTTAATTCTTTCTTAATTATTTGCTGCATGCTACACTGGATAAGTACCCTACTGTACTTATCCAGTAGTGGTTATATTGGGGTTAACTGTACTCTTTTCTGTAGGGCATTAAAGGTGGCCATTTTAAAGTTCTCTGGCTTGTTTGATGATCTCTTGTGAATGGTGGTGTGTACATAACTTTTTGATATATTTGTGTGACATAGTCTCCATTTTTGATTCTTATTTTAATTTCTAAATATTTTATTTTCATTTCACACAGTTTCTTCAGTGTTAGACCCAGTGATAGATCTTCAGTAACTCCTATATTTAATGCAACTTGGTGTTTTCTTTTATAATAAGGATATCATCTTTATATCTCTTATATAGCCATACTTTCACCTGTAAAGTTGGTAGTATACCACTTTCTTTATACTCTCAGGTCTGCAAGTGGTCTGCTAATGAATATCCTATAGGCATGCTCTCTTTCGTTGGTAATATTTGTATTAAATCTGAACTAGGACCTATATGTTACTGTTTGGCAGATATTTCTAAGAACTTTCTTGTCTGTAATTTTCCAGCTAAAAGAAAGATTGTAGAGAACATTTAAATATATGTTCTCTATATTTAACATTTAAATATAGAGAACATATATATAGGAATAAAAGAGAATAGAGGCTTTCTCAAAGGAAGTTAAGAAAGAATAAAGTAATTAATAAATTGGATCCAGGTACAATAACTGAAGCTTGGAAATGGAGTAGCAAATTCCAGTGTTTTTCGAGTTACAAACCTAATTTGTAATTAAATTCTGTTTGTAACTTCGATACTGTCCCAAAAAATACTGAAATAACCAGAACTGGGGTATTGGTGTCGGCACTACCCCAGCTCTGGTTATTTATCCCCCTTTCTCATTGCTCATAATTTATTAGTTTTTAATTTAAAAAATGTATTGAATAATTATTTTCTTTTTTGGTGAATAAATAATTTTTTCAGTAATAAATATTGAATAAAAATGTGTTCTAAAAAATTATTTGTGCATGTTTACCATCAGAGGAGTCGGTGTTGGTGTTGGCAAAAAAAAAAAAATGTCGGTGTTGGTGTCGGCACATTTTCCTGCCGACACCCTAGCCCTGGAAATAACTTTATACTGTGTTTTGTAATATATTTCATAATTGGACCAATTAGAAGTATTTTATTTCACGATTTTGACAAAAAGTTCTAATTATAAAGTGAGGATTTTTCATCTTGAAATTCTGCTATAATATGTTAACTAACTGTGCAATTTTACATAAAATATTGGTTGCTAAAGCATTCTGCTATCATATTGTTTAAAATTAATGAAGGGTTTTTGAAATTTTGTGAAATTTGAAAATAAAATTTTACATTCATTACTATGAATGTTCGTAATTCAAAGAATGCCTGTACTGTAGTAAAGCTATTACAAAGGTGATTGAACCCTGCCTCACAATCTAATCTGTTTTCTTAAAAGACTAAATGAGGCCCACTGTATGTGTAGTAATGTCATGGTTAGGTTTCTGAAAGTTTGTGAGGAAGTTAACTTGGACCTGTCCTATTTTTATTTTATTATGCACTCTATTATTTATTTATCGTTATTTTCTTATATGCATGTTAAAACTGGAAAACTGCTTATACTCAGTAATTAAGTCAAGATAAACATAAACAGCACTAATCGCAGTTGAGTAAAATAAAATAAACATATTTATTTAAAATATCACAAACGTTTTCGGCTATAACGCCATCTTCAGGCAGTTCGTTCTAAAGAATAAATTTAAACACAAAAAAAGGAAACAGGCAGCTGTGTTGCTATGGTAACAGCTATACGATGCTAAACGTAAACAACATGACGTTTTGTAAAAACAGTATTTTAAAATATATAAAATTGTAACAAAAATAAACTATTAACAGTTATAAACGAAACCGTATAACATAGTATCAATTTTAAAAGACAACAACATAATAAATATACTTTTAACAATTTTAAATTGAAATTGTGTAACCAGGTTAGCATAAACGCGACGGTTTTTACATACTATACTAACAAATCAGAAGTAGTGTAAAAGTTAATAAAATTATAACGAGGAACAGGTTTAGTGGCTTTCTTTACTGAGCACGTATTTCCAAGGGT
>AYEL01065202.1:0-29127 GCA_000484575.1 Olivierus martensii | reverse complement strand
AACAACTTACCTAAATTTAATATACATGTATGTAGGTAATTTAATTTAATTTAAAATACTCTATGTAAAATAATACAGTTTTTAGGCATAAGTCACATTAATTAGTACAGGAATATTGAAAATGCTAATTTAATGTTTATAAAAAAATTTTACTTCGATTTTACGGACTAGTCTTGCCCCTATAGTCCGTAAAATCGAGGTTTTACTGTATAGACTTACATACATGCACACAAGGTGCCCATGTTTCTATGGACCAGTCATTTTTCTTGAAAATTATCGAGTATACATGAAAACTGCAAAACATGTATCCTGTTACATTTTACTTCCAAATTACAATCTGTCAAGATTATTTTTTGCACATCCTCTTATGCAGACCTTGTTTCAGCTTTGTTTTCTCAAATGGAAATGTGTTATTTTTCTAAAGGAATCTGATTCTGCCAATATTTTTATGCAATTTTTTGATAGAATTATTTTCCTACAATTGATATTTTTAGAGATTTTAGGAATAAAGGATCCATTAAGAAAGGCATAAAGTTTTTTCCAATAATGTCAAAACTTTATTAGGGTTTATGGCTATGATTCCCTACTTCCTAAAAAATGTTTCAAGGTATAAGATTATTGGAGAATACATTTAAAATTTTTTTTTAATATTAGGATAATATGTTACACTGAATCAAGGATGTATTGGCTTATCGATTGGCTTTCATATTGCCATATTTTCTTAATGGATCCTTTATTCTTAAATATCTCCAAAAATATCAGAGATATTTAGGACATAGGAAAATAATTCTACCATGAAAATTGCACAGAAAACTGGCAGAATCAGGTTCCATTAGAAAAATAATATATTTCCATTTCAAGAAAACAAAGTTGAAATACAGGCTTCACAAGAGAATACACAGAAAAAATTTTAATGACAGATTATGATATGGAAAGAAAATGTAACAGGACGTGTTTTACAGTTGTCATGTATACCCAGTAGTTTTCAATAAAAATGACTGGCCCATAGAAACGTGGGCACTCTGTATACAACATGATACAATAATACTGTGTGTATATCCCATGTTAATGCAACTTGATATGTAGCAGACTTACAGAAAGCCAAAAATATTAATACATATGTATTAATAATGGGTAATAAATATATTTGCCAACTGACAGTACTTATTTTCTTGTGGCTTTGTATTAGTTGAAGCAAAGGTCTAGATTATAGTTGTTAATAAACTGTAATCTAGACCTTTGCTTAATAAACATTAATAAACTTATTATATGTATTTGAAAGATATCTTTGTTTGAATATACAATGGATTCCACTTAATTGGGACATGTCGGGACTAAGCCATTTTGTCCCAATTAAACAAAGTAATAATAAATTCTAAAATAAAATATGTAATTCGTAGGTAAATAATTAATAGTTAAAAAAATAATAATTAGGTACCTATTTTAATAATGATTTATTAAAATAGTTACTTAATTATTAGTTTTTTACCAATCTCCTCTGACTTTGTCTTCAATACTGGGCTGCTGATATTCATGCCTCGCCTGTTAACTATAGAAATCCATTGATTTAATGCTTATTCGACTTCTGGATCCTTTCCATCACGCTTTCTTTTGAATGTTCCTGGAATTTCTTTCTGTAATGCTCACTCCTCACGCAGTTGATTTTCTTGTTGTAGGAGATGTGCTATGGTAGATTTTGGTTTATTTCAGCGAGTCTACGATAGCTTGTATTAAATGGCTGGCTTTTAATTTTATTCAGTCAAGCAATTTTACTTGAGTGTAAATCCTTTCTTGACATCTTGGCAAAGATTAGTGTATGTATGTGTAGCCATACTTTCGAAAAATCCCTAAAATATATCAAAAATTGAATTCCTTTTCTGCTACTGTCCCAGTTAAGTGTTTAAATTATGTATTAGTTTATTAGTTTGGTTTCTGTTCTTTGAGATTTGTCCTAATTAAGCAGAATCCACTGTGTTAAAAAAAATCAAGATAAGCAAGAGTCTGTTGAATTGAATTGTGCATTAAAATAAAAATTAGAGATTTATAAATATAAAAATTTTACCAAAAATATTATTATTATAATATATATGTCATTTTTCTATATGCATGTAGAAGTATGCATGTTATAGTAAGAATGTTTATTTTTGAATACAATATTCTACATAGAATATATACGAGCTCTAACATAAATACAGCCATACATACTAACAATATAGTGTGATTAAAATATGTAAAATATAAATCAGTTATTTGTATTAAAATATGCATACATATTTTAATACATTAACTGATAAGTGTTTTGGAATTTTAATATCCAACTAGAGTATATATAAATATACTCTATTACATTTTATTCTTATGCATTTTATTTTAGTGGTGGAATTGAAAGAAATTGGGTAGGAGTTCCAAGAAAATTTTTTAAACCTGGTCAAGAAGAAAGATGTGCATGTGTAAAAAATACAGGCTCTTCTTCCAGTGGTTCAAATAACAATGATGATTTGGCCTGGAAATAATAATAATAATAATGAGTATAAGTCGGGAATATATAGAATCCCAATATGAAACATAGAAGATAGCAGAGAATAAGTTTATATAGGAGCTACCGCGAGAAACTTTTAAAAAAGACTGAGTGAGCATAAAGACAACATAGCCAAGGGCAACATGGCCACTGCCTTGGCCCAAAGAGTGTACCAGAAAGATATTAGTGTAGAATGGCAAAAGGCAAAAATTATTAAATCAGTACAAAATAGGAGGAACTTAGCAATGGCACCGAAAGCATTTTTACTATTGTGAATAATATTCAAAAATGTTTTTGATAGCTTATGACTGCATGTAGTGCTTTAATCCTTTGAACTAAGCTTTGATTACTGTACTTTGTGCGTAATTAAGATATAAATTTTTAATTTGAAATTTGTTTCCAATATTTTAATATAAAAACATGTTTTTCGCTTACCGACCAATTCGTTCTACGACCGAGTCGTAAGAACGAAACCCAGTCATTAAGTGAGGAGTACCTGTAATGATATCTGATCCAATTAAAATATATTTTACACAATATAGTATTCACCATCTCTAAAGTCACAATTAATTTTGAGTTATGAATGCATTATGTTCATAACTTCAGCATGTGCATTTATATATTTGAGGATAATTATAGATACTTAATATCAAAAATAAAAAATAAAAAAATATTTATTGTTTCACAAGTTATGTTTTTATTAAATATTTTATTTATCATGTTCCTTTTTTATTATATATTTCATTTGATTCTCACATCAATTCTTTCATTAATTAATATTAATTTTTGGGCTTAATCTAATTCTATGATTCTAAAATAGTTATATCGTATGTTATATCTGGAGAGGAATGTTAATCATATTTGTAATCTAACAGTAGCTTATTGAGGTGTTCAAAATGATAGCTGTATGATGTTTTTTTCCCTCTATATAAACTATGATTGAATTATTAATTCCTAAGTAGGGACCAGTCCATTAGTTTAAATTATTAATTTGTATTTTATGTATATTTTGATGATTAGATTTTTTTTTTGAATTAACTCTTTCAAATTGGACATACTTAATATCTCTATAACCACCCAGAATAACATCATCACTTGGTACTTATCTGTTAAGATTATCCTGAGTATTATAACATAGTAAACTACTTGCTTAGATTCTTAAATATTTACTTACCTGAGTATTATGTTAATTGTTTTCGTTTCATATAATTTTGCATTTACATAACAGATTTGATCTATAATCTGTTATTAAAATATTTATATAAAATCTGTGTATTATTAATTTTAAAAACTTTTTTATTTAATAATAAATAGATTTTTATGTATAGACTTGTTGAATTTTAAGATTTGTCCTCTATCTTGAATGAAAATTCAGGAACAAAATAGCAAATTTGAAAGTTAAGAAGATTATTTGAAACTTCATGGATAAGTGAAATTTTATTATTATTATTTATTAAAATTACTAAATTTTATGTGAACTGCTTCATTATTAATCGTGAAATATATAACTGATTATCAGATTAATTCATTGGTACTGATGTATATACCTTAAACTAAATTATCTTTGTAACATCTGAAGACACTGTATTACTAATAACAAGTTATCATAAAATCTCTATATATTGGATAAAACAATGTAACATGAAAATTTATCATTTCAGTTAAGCATTATTAATTCTGCTGTATATAATTTAGAAACATCAGTGCTTTACATATTTTAATTAAGAAATAGAAATTAAAAAAGTTGCTATTATTAAAGTAAAAAGTGCATTGATTTGCTTGATGAACTTTTACTTTAACCATAATAAAATTTATGGCATATATCAAATAATTTCTAAAACTAAAATGTATTTAAAAGTGCATTGATTTGCTTGATGAACTTTTACTTTAACCATAATAAAATTTATGGCATCTATCAAATAATTTCTAAAACTAAAATGTATTTTATTATAATAGTTCAAGCTAGCACTGATTAAAAGTGGAAAAAATATACACACAAACTTAGTAGCGCTTTCGACTTTATTAAGTCCTCTTCAGCTATACTTTACATATAGAGATTGTCAAACATAAGAATGCCAAAACAGAAAAAATTTAAAGTTTAAATTAACATTAAAAATAAAATTAACAAGCTTTAAAATATTAAGAATAATAATACATAAAAATAAATATAAATAACAGTAGACCCAGTTACAAAGGATGGAACTAAATTAGTTTTATAGGAACCATTGTGCTGGTACGGTGGTAGGGAGGTTGTCATTGATAACATAAGCTTTTTATTATAGGCATCAATGATGAGGGCCTCAGCAACTTTGATATCTTCCACCTTATCTAAGTGGCGAACTATGCGTGCTTGATCCCAATGTATATCCAGGTCGTACTCTTAAAAATGTTTCGCGAGGGCCGTAGAAAAAGTAGCATTTTTTATATCATTACGATGTTCCTTTAAACGCGTGCAGAGCGACCTGGTAGTACTACCTACATACACTTCCCGTCTGTTATGGTCCTTGTTATAAATCGGAATTACATATGTGCCCGCTCTTTTTATGAAACAGAATATACTTACATTGGTAAATTGATTGGAAGATGATATGATAAAAATGGAAAACCAACAGAAGAATACAAGTCTACCAGAAGAGCAATTGAACAAGCTAAATGTGATAAAATGAATTTGGAAAAAGAAAAAGCTTTATTTCCACTTTGTAATTCAGAATGGAGTAGGGAAAAGGGCACCAGAGTTTGGTGTACCAATAAAAGTGGTGGAATTGAAAGAAATTGGGTAGGAGTTCTAAGAAAATTTTTTAAACCTGGTCAAGAAGAAAGATGTGCAGGTGTAAAAAATACAGGCTCTTCTTCCAGTGGTTCAAAAAACAATGATAATAGAGGAGATTTAGATAATCCAAACTTGAAAGAATATCCAAATTGCTCACCAGATGCAGCTTCTTGTTCATGGAAAGATTAAGTTTATAATTTGGCAAATGTCAATGATTCACTTTATAACATTTTCAAAATAAACTGTGATAATCTTATTAAAAGTTTAACTTTTTGTAAATTTTAGATAAATAAGCATTGCTGCAATTTATGCCAACTTAAATTTGAAAACTATTAACAGATTTAAATAAGATGTAATTCTGCCATAGATGAGGCAATTCTCCAGAATTCAACATAATTACATATACTATTTGTACAGAAAGAAAAAATTTAATTTTGAAGAAAAGTAGTAAAATGATATTTTTAATTATGAATCATTAATTTTTTAATTAAAAGGATCTACAATATTCAATATATCCAAATTGCTCACCAGATGCAGCTTCTTGTTCATGGAAAGATTAAGTTTATAATTTAGCAAATGTCAATGACTCACTTTATAACACTTTCAAAATAAACTGTGATAATCTTATTAAAAGTTTAACTTTTTTAAATTTAAGATGAATAAGCATTGCTGCAATTTATGCAAACTTAAATTTGAAAACTATTAACAGATTTAAATAAGATGTAATTCTAGCATAGATGAGGCAATTCTCCAGAATTCAACATAATTGCATATACTATTTTTACAGAAAGAAAAATTTAATTTTGAAGAAAAGTAGTAAAATGATATTTGTCCTAGCCCTTGAATCATTAATTTTTTAATTAAAAGGATCTACAATATTCAATTGTGCCATAGCAATTTGATTATGCTTTAAAACAACCACCACATTTTTACAATGGAGTGGATAGACCTGCAATTATGATTTGTGATGTTTTGATTTAACTCAGCTTCAGATAACTTAGCATATGAGATATTATTGTTTTCTTATATGGATTAATATTAATGTATTTACAAGTGTACAAAGTATAGAAAATAAAGTTAATTTTGTATTAAAAAAAAAAAAAATTCAATTGTGCCATAGCAATTTGATTATGCTTTAAAACAACCACCACATTTTTACAATGGAGTGGATAGACCTGCAATTATGATTTGTGATGTTTTGATTTAACTCAGCTTCAGATAACTTAGCATATGAGATATTATTGTTTTCTTATATGGATTAATATTAATGTATTTACAAGTGTACAAAGTATAGAAAATAAAGTTAATTTTGTATAAAAAATTTTTATTTGCATTTAAATTTTAAATATATTTTTATGACTACAAATATAGTAAAATAGTTTCAATAATGAATCGTTTGATATTTATCAATTACTATGGAAAGATTACAAATTCTTATTTATTATTATAATCTAACAGTTTGGATAATTTTTGTTAATTTGAGGAAATTAAGTTTAATCAAATTTAAAAAAATATTTATATTTCATAGATTTTTCTTTTAATGACTCTTAGGGGAAATAAACCTAATCATGTGCTAGCTTGAACAGTATTATAATTCAGTTAAATGGAAAGTTCTTCTTTTAGTGTTTTATTAATAATATATAGAATCTTCCACTTAGAAAACAGAATTATACTTAAAAACAAGCACTTAGGTTTAAAGTGGAAAACAGTTAAATAATATTTATTGAAGTGCTTTCGACTTTAACACAATAAAAAATAATAATACATGTTATATATCAATAGAAATTTTATTTTATATGAAATGTGTGTGATAAATATATCTGAAAAACTACAATATTTTCTTCGGTATAGAATTATAATTTTTTTTAAAACAAATAAAATAGCTTTTATAAATAACTATCATAATTTAAAATTGCATTTTATAATACTGTATGTAAAAGATCTGAAATGGTTCATCAGAAAAATTGCAAATCTAGACAAGTGATGGCAAATCCAAAATCCAATGGATTGCTACCTTTTTTAGTAAATTAAAGAATTCATAATCCAAAATATATTTAAAATCGCATAATAGCGTTTAAACAAATAGATGAACATCCTAAAAAATCATCTAGTTGGTAACTATTGATACAATAGACATACAAATTCTTTTTGTAAAATTTTAATTACTAATTAAAATTTTACAAAAGAATTTAAGTATCTTCTATCGATTTATATTATAGACTGTATACTAATTTTTTCTCTAGGAAAATCGTGATGTCAAAGACTTGGTCTTTATCTTGGTTGGACAACATCCTAGGAAATCTCTTGTAGCATCAGCTGATATTCAAGAAACAAAATTGGACTTGGTTTCATTGTTACTGGTAACAATGAAACCAAGTCCAATTTTGTAGCAATGAAAATATCGTTTAGTTTTTTCCTATATTAGCGGTTTTTACTAGTAATTAACAAAGTGATCAAATTTTCTGAACTTCAATCCGGGATGTTCTAGATATTGGGGGGGCGTAGAGAGTATAATGTGTGAGATTGGATCTTGGGTAAACGAATATAGTAATTAACAGTGATCAAATTTTCTGAACTTCAATCCGGGATGTTCTAGATATTGGGGGGGGCGTAGAGATTATAATGTGTGAGAGTGTGTGTGAGATTGGGTCTTGGGTAAACGAATATAATGGGACGGCTTTACTTATTGCTAGTATTGAGTAATCTATCCAGTATATATTTAGATCGTTGATAAGAATACTATACATAGAATAGAACACTAAGCTATATATAAAAATAAACAATTTGTAATTTATCACATAAATTAATCAGAAATAAGATCTCAAAAATTAAAAATGCAAAAATTACTAGCTATTTTATTCAATTGTTTACGAAAAAGAAGTGTCGTCGTCAAAATTTTCAACATTATCTTCTAATTCGGTCTCTGCTTCATGCGCATCCATTAATTCTTGCAATCCAGAGTCACTTGCATTACTTGCATCAATCATGTCTGTATCTGTTGACCATTTTCCCGGACACTGATAAAATATTAATTGCTTAGGTAAGATTTTACTTTGACTGCCATGCGTTTCGCGGCGCCGCGCGCGCACATTAAATATAATAATATGATGTCATCATATATGAAAATATGATGTCATCATATATGAAAATATGATGTAGATGTTAATATCATTCACATGTATATTAACATCTATTTTATCGAGCACGAAAAAACCGACAGTATTAAGTCGCGTTATAACGCGCCTTGAGTATTTTTAGTTTTTTTCGTAAAAGAGAGAGAACCGGTAGCATTCACTTTGGGAAACATGGAAATGACACAGAGAGGAAATAAATAGAATTTACCGGAAATTATCAAAAATTGGTCCTTGCAAATTTTGTCTTCTCCTTGTAAGAAAAAGGATAAATTACTTTATCATCATTAATTGTTAAGACAGAGAAAATTTTTGATTCTATTTGTCACCATAATTTGCATATTATATATCCCACTGAAAAAATTTGCAAAAAAAAAAAGTAAAAAGCTTTACTCGGATAAAAAGTGCTACAATAAAACAAGTAAACATATCAAAGAATATAAAAAACATAGAATATGGAGTAAATTTTAAATTATATGCGATTTAGAATCCTTCAACGTTATTTGTCACCATAATTTGCATATTATATATCCCACTGAAAAAATTTGCAAAAAAAAAAGTAAAAAGCTTTACTCGGATAAAAGGTGCTACAATAAAACAAGTAAACATATCAAAGAATATAAAAAACTTAGAATATGGAGTAAATTTTAAATTATATGTGATTTAGAATCCTTCAAAGTTGAATTAGATTTCACCTTGGATTTCACGCTCCCGTAGTCAGATTTTATTGCCTCTCACTCAGGCATCACCTCCAAATGATCTTGTAATAAAATCACCTGTTTACAAATAAAACCAGACACATTTATTTTGACCTGGTTTTGACTTTGATAAAAGATTTACGACTGAATGAAATATGATACTCTGTTTATTTACATAATTTTGATAAGGAGGTATCATATTACTTAAAAATTCATTAAAAATCAATAAATTATTGTAATTCTTTTTTTGCATTAGAAAATACACACTTTTGCCGGAAGAAAGGTTTCATATATTCGGAAGATTTATTTTAACAAAACGAAAATTTCACATAATTAACAGTTAATGATGCCTCATGCTAATTTATATTTTCTCATTTATGTAGGTTTCATGGTTTCATCAGATTTTCATGCATGGAGGGTTTTTTGTTATCACTGTTGGGATTTATTAATATATCTATTTAAATGAAATAATTAAACACGACCGATTTATATATTTCCGATTCTATTTATGCATTGCGATATTCTAAACCAGTGATTTTCAACCATTGTGCCACAAATCTTAGACGGTTGTGCCGCGAAAAATTAAGAATGGATTGTATATATGTAATTGTATGAATCATATATATTAATAGCGAAACGTGGTTGGCTGTATATCCCTTTTGCAACAGGTGAACCACTGTATCGATTCCTATAAATAGTGTATAAAATTTTTTGTCGTTATTCATAATTCATAAATTAAGGAATAAAATTAAAATTATAGTTTCTCTAAAAAGATAAAATCCGCCGGTGGCGCTATAACTTAATACTTTACAGATATACTCGTACGTGATATCATTAATCTGAATATAATAAACAAGAAAAAATACAATAATCTGTTATAAAAATTCGTTGTTAAATCTAAGTTATTATTTAAAATATAGGTGTGCCGCCAAATTTTTAAATATTGAAATGTGTTCCTCAACAGAAAAAAGTTGAGAACCACTGTTCTAAACCTTACAAAGGCGGCCGGATGGCCGAGTGGTAAGACGTTGGCGTGTCACTCAGGAGGACCCGGGTCTGGCATCTCCTGAAAAGTTTTTTTTTTTTGAGATTCTGGGCCGGCCCGGGGATCCCCGTCCTTCACTATCCAGCTTCCCTCCACAGGTGTAGATGCAGCCCGTGGTTGGAATTGGCCCTGCCCCTTAGTAATCTCCCTGATTGGAAAGGGGCGTAAAAATTTTACAAAAATATTAATTTACGAGCAATTACATACATTCACATAATATTAATAATAGAATAATTAAGATAATCAATATAAATAATATGCATGACATGACCCAATTATTATATACTGAATATTCCGTGCCGTGTGACAAAGCATTCGCTTATCACCATGCAGAAGATGGGTTCAATTTCAATTTCCAGTTTTTCAGGAGGAGCTCTGGTCCGGCTTGCTGAACTCCATCCTTAACTTCCTAGTTGACTTCACCATGGGTGTTGACCGACCTGTGATTGGTTTTAAAAATGCCTGCCATTTTTATTATTATTATTATTAACGAGATTTTTTAACTCCATCCTTAACTTCCTAGTTGACTTCACCATGGGTGTTGACCGACCTGTGATTGGTTCTAAAAATGCCTGCCATTTTTATTATTATTATTTTAAAATAGTTTATTATTATTATTAACGAGATTTTTCTTCTTAGCACGGAATCAAAACTAATTTAAATCCTTAATTAGCCAGGTCAAAATCGGTAGTAGTATAAGGAAGTCATTGTAATTAATTAACAACTGCATGAATATTGTCTTCAACATTTTGCCTTCCTTAATGCCGCTAATTCTCTTTAATACACAACCCTAGCCCAACTAAGATTCTGATCCGCATTGATTTCCAATGGAAAAATTTAAAAATCTACAATGGACCAATGGAATGTTTTATATACAATTTCCTTTTGGACTGAAGTTTCGTCATATAAAAACCAATTTGAGCAGTTATCTCAGCTAGCATCAACAATGTTCACATTATCACATACAAATGCTGACGTGAAGAGTTTTCAGTTATATGAATATCATAAAATCAAAATTTTATAACCGCTTAAGCATAAAAATCTTTGTTAGATATTTCAAGTTATCTCAGCTAGCATCAACAATGTTCACATTATCACATACAAATGCTGACGTGAAGTTTTCAGTTATATGAATATCATAAAATCAAAATTTTATAACCTCTTAAGCATAAAAATCTTTGTTAGAAATTTTAGCAATTAAATACGGATTCAAACCAATCGACAAATGCTGTAATCATGGCTGTAACAATTATATTACCAAATGACGTTTTAAAGAAAAGTGGATCAGCGAATATTTATAATGACTGAAGGTGAGAAATTATTGATTAAAAATATTTAATATTCTTTAAATATTTGCTATTGTATCTGAATAAATTTATAAAATAATATATTATATACAGGGTGATTCTAAAAGATAGTGCCAAAATTTTACAGACTTGTAGAGAATAAAATTATGAGTTAAAACGTCTAGTCACGTTTTTTGATTCGAGGCTCCGTTCAAAAGATATAATGCGTGAAAATTTTGTGATGTCATTTCCGATTCAATTAAAAATGTGTTTATTTGCATTTTTAAAATCATATATAAATTTTTACTATTTAAAAACTATTCTAAAAAAATTTAAAGCATCGAAAACATTAAATTAGCGATGATAATTACCGATTATTTAAATGAAACGTAATTGTTTTATAAACGCATCATTCATTTTCGGATGTTAAATTATTAACTCTTCTTGGTTTGATAGCTATGTACTGCTTACTACAATCTTTTTGAGAGTATTATGGATCACTATTTTTATGCAGAATTGGCAAATATACATCTCATTTTAACAGCGCATAAGTAGGAATAGTCATAGTAGAGCGGCCGAACGTCTGTACAGGAAAACTTTCCGCCACGCAGATATCCTTCCGGAGTTACTTTTGTAAACATCAAACATTTCATCTAGCATTATTAATTAATTAAAGTTACATTATTTTATAATTTTTTTAAACCAAAAACTTTCTTTTCAGGTCTTGTCTCTCATGTATCAAAACGGAAATGACGTGACAAAACTTTCACGCGTTATACTTTTAAATGGAGCCTTAAATCAAAAAAAGCGACTAGACTAGTTTACTCAGAATTTTATCCTCTACAAATCTGTAAATTTTGGCACAACCTTTTTGAATCATCCTGTATATATAAATCAACGATAATATAAATATATTCTAATAACTTTTTAATATTTCAAATTAAAAATAAATAAATTTTGCATCTATGGCATATTTTTATATTTCCTACTCTGTAAATATTTGGTAATTTCTACACAAGGATATTTCTACATCGTTTTTAGTGCTTTTTAGCCATATTCAAGGCCGTATCCTTGTTTTTAGCAGTACGACCTTGAGTACGACTCAGGTACGACTAGTGCTTTTCAGAAAATTTAGTTGGCAACACTAGTGTAGCGGGCCGTCCTAAATCTGGAGTTCGCATGTTTGGTTTACAGTTAGCCGATACCATATGAAGTTCAATACAAAATTACAAACTAAATAGAATGCTTGACTGAATATCAATAGATCTTTGATTGGATGGGCTATGAGCTATAGATTCGAATTTTATTGTGTTCCGTCCAGTTCGTTGGTTCCGCCTAACTCAGGCACACCACGATTTTCTTATGAAAATTATATTTTATTCAAAAATAGATTTGAAAAAGCAGTTATCAGAATTAATTTCGAATTGTTTAGTAATACGTGTTAATAAAAACATATATATGATAATAATTACAACGAAAAGCAAAATTTTAAGTCAGCGCCAACATTGTTCTGGCTTAATTTAGTTTTAAAAAAGAAAATATCAGTCTGAAATAAGTAATAGACGTTTACTAAGCATGTTTCAGTAATGTTTTGGATTAAACACAATCTTTCCAGAGTAATGTTATTTTGTAATTTTTGTTTTTTCTAAAACAACATAGCAGTTACAGGTGGTGAGTTGTGTGCACTGAACTTTTTCTATATTGTACAATATTTTTATGTTTAAATACCTGTAGAATAGTAATGAGAATCAAGTCATGCGAGCCAAATAAATTCATGAATATTTCATATTAAACTTTAATTTTAATAACTTAATTTGTAATTAATACTGTATTTGTAAAAACAAAAAAATTCGTAAGCGGTTAATTTTAAAAAATATCAAAATAATTTTTTAATTAACTCATAATGCGGAAGTTAAAGGATTTTAATCAATTTGTCACTGTTATCAATAAGAAACCTTTAAATAACCACTTAGATAAGATTTTGGATATCAGTCAAGTGTATATTTGAGTAGATAATAGGCCTATATATATTTACTCCCGATATATATTATAAAACACCGCTAATGCGAGCAGATGGATTAAAGGATAATATGAATAGGGAAATTTAAATTATACAATATAAATATAGTACTATACAAACTATAAACATTTTTAAAAACTGCTTATTCGTAACTATTATAAGTTCAGTGGATAAAAGCACTATTAGCAGTCACAAAACTAATAAATTAGCATTTTAATAACCACTCATAACACTAATAAAACACTAATGAGTGATTATTAAATTAGCATTTTAATAACCACTCATAACACTAAAACATTTTTAGTGTTATGAGTGGTTATTAAAATGCTAATTTAATGCTAATTAGCATTTTAATAACACTCATAACACTAAAACATTTTTAGTGTTATGAGTGTTATTAAAATGCTAATTTATTACTTTTGTGACTGCTAATAGTGCTTTTATCCACTGTACTATACAAATATATGGAAATAGTTTAAAGTAATAATTAATAAAAATAATCAAATTTATTTACAATTCAACCAGATAGGCCCTATATTAATTTAGAAAATATTAGTTGCTCTTTATGAGAATTATTATCATCTCGACAGAATGAAAATTTTAGAAAGTGAATTGTTTTACAGATTATTAGTTACAATATCATTATTATATTGTTATGCTGTGAACAATAGAACAATACATTATCATTCATATCTATTTTCATAACTATCCATCCTTATTAAATTTTTATATTTTATGATATAGGCTGCCTATTAAATTTTATTCTGTAATAAAAATTTAGCCATGTGTAAAAAATATTTAACCATTTTAATAAAAAGTTAGAATAATTCTAAACAAAAACCAAAAGAATTTTGTTTTGTAAATATAGTTATTTTTGAGCTTAATCATTCACTCCAAGGTCCACTCACAATAATAATAAAAAGCATGAAATTAAAAAATTAGTTATTTAGAGAAAAAATTATATTGATTATAATAGAATGAAGATATCTTAATGCATAAAAATAACATTTCTGAATTTTTTCAAAATATTATTTTAAAATATTTATCTCAAAATTTTCCTAGTTTGGTAAAAATTTTTCTCAAACTAGCAATGTTGCTATGATAATTATACAATATCTATTATTTATACTATTGATAATAGCCTTAATAGTTTAATATTTCAGTTCAATATCATATTTATTAGATTAATTTTCTCTTTTCATATTTTTAAATCAAAGAATAGGAGTGAATTTTGCATATTTTATTCTAAATTTAGTATAAAAATATAAAATGAAATCTTTTAGAAAAATCAAAAATGAAAACTAGGAAATAATTTATATTCAAAAGTCACATAATATTCAACTATATTATGTGACTTTTTAACAGAAGATGCTAGCCATATTGCAATATAATTCTGATATATTAAATTGGAATATAATTTATAGTATATTTTCTACTTGACTCCTATATTTGAGACTTCCATATAGGCTATTGTATTATAAAATGCAATTAATGTGATTTAGACTTATAACAATGATTTTATTACTACTTTAAACAAATTACTATAAAAATATATTTTCTCAGATGATAATCTTTTTTCTAATAGATAACATAAAATTTATATTATTTATTTAATGTCAAAATAATATATAAATATATCTTTGCATCTCTCTGCTTCTGCACTACTGTAAAACAAAAATTAGTAAAAAAGGTTGAAAATGTTTGTCAAATAAGTCTGCAGTCTTGTACTAGTTTTTGAATTTACTGTTTTACAATGAGCAAAGTTTACTACCTATGCTTTTCTTGATAATGCATTGTTATTTTTTTATATAACTATGTTATTAAGAACAATATATTAAGAGACATAGTGTTAGATCATTCATTGCTGTGTTTGATTAGCAATTAATATATTGTAAAACACTATTATAAGCCTATAAGCAAGTTAAAAACTTTTAATTGTACATTAAATAATTGTAAAAATAACATTTTCTGCCAATTTAGACCCCACTCATCAATTGCATAAGAACATACAAAAAATAATAATTGGGAAAGAACATATACAAAATAATCCTATTTAAAATACATACTTTTTTTTAAGTTATGATATATTTTTGATGTATTATGAATCACTTTATTGTATTACATTTATTTTTTGTTACATTAATAATTAAAATATTATAATAAGCAGAGATTGTTAAGAATTTCTTATTTTTAAATACAGTACATTGTGTTTTGTTTAAAAATATATCTTAAAATACATATTAGCCTATAAAAATAATAATGTAATGTATTTATAACAACAATTAACATTAACGAATATATTTATAAGCATAATTGGTAAAATACTCTCTAACAGCAGAAAAAAATTAAATTTTTTAGCAGCAATGATTTTTAGTGTGTCAGATTATAGGAAGTGTCAGATTACATGGATTATATTGCATTTTTAAAATTTTCAGCATAATCAAGTTTAATTTTTTGCCATAGTTATGAGTGGGGTCTAAATTGGCAGAAAATGTTATTTTTACAATTATTTAATGTACAATTAAAAATTTTTAACTTGCTTATAGTTTTATTAATTTCCTAATACTTAGTATTATTTATTGATTTGTAGACTGTTTGAAACTCAACTCAATTCAACTTTCAAACAATCTGCAAATCTATAAATAAAACTATTAGGAAATTAATAAAATTAAAATATAAATATAATAAATTGGATAAATGATAATATTATACTTTAAGATAAAAGTAAATTATTTTATTAAATTAAAATAAGTTTTTATAAAATTTTAGAAATTAAAACAATTTTTTGTCTTCAATTTTAACCTCAAGATAATCAATAAAATAAATTGTTCAATGAATAAAAAATTTATTTTACTTATAGACACCTACAAATAAGATAACATTGGGAAAACAACTATGTGGGAGAGAGAGATGTGAATTATTGTCTGAGATTTCACAAGTATATTAGATTGCAGAATTCAATAAGTGGTTTTCTTTAAGGTTAAGGGTTAGAATTGTAATCACTTACTACAATAATTATAATATGCAATATAATGAAAGATTTTTTCTTGTGAAGAAAATAATATTGACAGTTAAAAATCAATCTACTATAGATTCCCAGACCAAACACTTATTTGATAGCCTCTTTATAATTTAGTTAATTTAGGAAAAAGAATTTAAATTTTAAAGACTGCTAATAGTGCTTGAATCTTAGATAGGTTAGATGTTTAGAAGTAGCAGTTAAGCTAAAGACTTGAGAAAATAAATTTTTCTGGAAACTGAAAAATTTTAAAGCTTTCTGAAAGAATAAATCATTCTCACTTATTCATTCTTTCAGCTTTTAGAAAAATTTTTCTAAGGAATACAACATTTAATAAAAAAATTTAGTACTGTATAAAATATAATTATTCTAAGGATAATATTAAGTTCTGTTTTGTTGAATGTAATAAAAGTTTGGCTGAAACAGCCCAAATATTAATAAATTGAAGATTGCCTATATGAGGCTTTAATGGAGTAGGTACACTGACTGTACCTACTCAACTGGATTGAGTAGGTACAGTCAGTGACAAAATATTAATAAATAAATACAATATAAAAATATTGTAATGTTTATAAATTGCTCTTTTAGCAGAACTTTTTTAAAATGAGAAGAAGAAAACTTGAATATTTATCAGTAATCATTATTAGATTTGGCTGTTTCTTAAATTTATTTCCTAATGAAATTAAAAATAGCTAGATATTAGTAGTATTTTTGAATTAGATAGTTTCGACTAAAATAAAATAAAATAAATCTATTTATTTTAGTCGAAACTATCTAATTCAAAAATAGATAGTTTCGACTAAGAAAAATATCAAATATCAAAAATATCAGCTAGACAAAGTATATAGTACCTATATAAGATTTCTATCAGTGACAAAAGAGATAGAGATAGATCTTGAAGGAAATGATTAAGATATCTTTAAGAAGATCTAAAAAGTAGAAATAATATACAATATAAGAAACAATTTTTGCTCAAAGGAGACTGATATGGAGAAAGGTTGTAATGGCTGAGTGCCAAAAGCGATGAATAGCAGCTACAAATGATAATGATGATGACAAAATATAATCTGTAAAATTATAAATATTTAAACTAAATCTATTAATTATACAGTATTAAAATATAATTTATCATCTTCATGTTAAAAATAATTATAATACAATTAATTTCTTAACATCTTATAAAAATTTATAAAGTTTAAAATTATATAATTTAGGTTTCATTTTATTGAATGAATTCTTTTGTTATATAATTTATCTCTATTGTTTTAGCTCTTAATATAATTATTTGAATTCTTGCCAATAAAGATAATATTTTTATTTTAACAGCAACTAAGTAAATTTCCTTCCAAAGCAGTTTTCTTATATCTTTCATCCATTGCATATTTTATAAATATGTTTAAGTATACTAAAAATAAAGAAGAACCTTCTATGCATAAATGGCTTTCAACAGGATCAATTTTGTTACCCTATGACTTACAAGATGATTCTTTAACAGAAAATATACCTTATATTGATGATGATAATGAAAAAGAAATAAAATTTCTTGAAAATGACCATATATGGAATCAAAAAAAGTGAGTCTACATTTTTTAAATTTTATAATTAAATCTTATTATTCTTACATATATAAATAAAAAATATAGCATAATTGTCATATTTGAACTTTAAAAATGAAAAAAATATTTCATAGGTACATGATTCAAATATGTAAAGCACATTAGTACAAAAATTATACAAATAAACAAGCAATATAAATAACATATTAAATATAACAAGCAAATACAACAAACATGTTATGCATATACTACAATACTAGAAAAACCTGAATGAAGCCATCAAAAAATAAAATTTAATAGACAAAACATTAAATACAAGAGATATAAAATAATAAACCTGATTCCACACAAATAACATTGTAATATTGTTTGAAATGAACTTAAAGGAACTTTAATTTTATAATTGTTTATAAAGAAAATTGTTATCCTCCATAGTCTATAATTAATTATTAATAAAGAATTAATTATATAATAAAGAACAAAAAAATATATTGCTTATATATACCAAATATGAAAAAAACATGATTGTGTTGATTTCATGCTATATCCAATTACACTTTCCTACAATATTTGTTTGGCAGAAAATATCAAAGAAATATTAAACATTTCCATCATTATCAAATTTTAGCAAACATATTTAACAAAAATATGTTTGTTAAGATTCTAGCCAAATAAAAATATGTTTGTTAAGGTTAAAAATACAGTCCTAATCTGATAAATCTTCTAAATTAATCAAGTTATATACAAATCGACTGAAAATAGAAATCTGCCAGATTGCCTTGGTAGTCTAACTGGCTAAATCATTGGGATGGTAACCCAAAGATCCTGGATTGACTCCAGGCCAAATCAAATTTTTAATTTTAGAAATTTAGTAAAAATTATAGTTCAATCATTAAAAAAGAGGTAATACTATATTAGCCCAAATTAAAATAAATAATTATTAATCCAATAGATGGTGGTACCATAGCATAATTAATAAATAATTATTAAAACAACAGTTTAGTTTTAAAATAATTCAGAGGGTGAAATTTGGCTTTTTTTAGATTATATTTAATAAAGTTTAAATGATAGAAAATCAGAACCAAAACATGCCACAGAAATTTTTCTGCATCTTACAAGATTAAAAAAAATTGATCAGTGTACATGCATTTGTCAAGAGCACAAATCAGATCTCCAAAATTA
The DNA here is from genome assembly GCA_000484575.1 of Olivierus martensii. NCBI lineage: Eukaryota > Metazoa > Arthropoda > Arachnida > Scorpiones > Buthidae > Olivierus > Olivierus martensii. Next base: position 9,902 of record AYEL01065202.1, on the reverse strand, counting down.
GCAAAATCATCTCAAAATTTTCTATAAAATCAGGATTATCAGAAAACTTACAAATTGTTGATCAGAAATATCAGAGATCTTTACATTCTATTTAATATTAACTGATGATGTACAATATTGGTTGCCATGGTTACTCATTCAAAAAAGATTGATCTATATATTTCTGATTTCAGTGCTTGATAAATCAATATTTTTGTATTTATTTAAATGTCATTATTCACATACTCATTTGTGTATTTTTAATAATAGAATTCAGAAAAAATAGATCATGACATAACATAATTAGGAAAATTAGTATATTAGAGGTAATTTGGTTGGTTTAGATTATTTGAAATTTATATACAGTCGATTCTCTCTGTTCGCACTAGTTACGTTCCATAAATTCTTCACGAATACTGAATTAGCGAATAGTGAACCATTGTGCCTATAGGAAATACAGAGTTAGGTTCCTGCGAACCCTTCTTCCCAATATTTTCATATTTGGTTTATGTATTTGGTGTTTACAGGCACCTTATTTAATTTGTATTACATTACTTATAAATAATTACAGTATATGCAGTGTATAGTACTATATACAATATAATTCCAGTAATCTTTATTTAATTTTTTAAAACATTAGAGTACTATATACAGTGTTATAATTACAGTAATCTTTATTTAATTTTTAAAAACATTAACAAGTATTATAATTACAGTAATCTTAGTTAATATTTTTAAAAATTAAATATAGTATTATAATTACAGTAATCTTTATTTAATTTTTTAAAACATTAACTACAATTGATAGTTTTTTGATGTTGCAAGATGTTTGATGTGACAGCTGACACATTGTCTCTCTGAACTGCATTGAAAAACTGTGTTGCTTTTTGCCTCAGATCTAAAATTTCAGCATAAGGAGCAAATGCCCAGGTAATTAGTTGCCTAAATTTGAGGCTGCATTCAAGCATAGTGTCACATTCTTCTATGGGACCTGCAGACGATATGAACAGACTTTTGGCCTACCTGCAGTCTGTGCAGTGAGCAAGAATAAGTAATGAGAAATTTTTTGGCAACTGATTCAGAGACTACATTTGGTAACAAACAACTTCCTTTTTCTCTCTCTCTCTCTCTCTCCCCCCAGAGAGAAAGAGAAAGGGTGTACTTGGTAATGGTATTTTCGCCGCTCAACAGGAGTTCGCGAATAAGCACAAAGCTCCTCAAATAACAATAATTGACTTCATTTAAAAATAAATATAGTAGATCCTGTCACTATAATAAGACATGTTACTATTGCAAAGAAGAAGCAATGTAATCAATTTATATATTTTTGATATTTGTGCAGTATCTGATATTTAAATATCTATAAAAATATAATTTCTATTTCTAGCATTTAGGTAAGCTTTATTGCAGTTATTATATAAATACAGAAACATTTTTGGTCTGTTCGATTCTCATCAACTGTACATATATTACATACATATACTATGTAAGACTTAATAACAAGTCTGCTTAATTCTTAATGTTATTAAGTCTTACATAGTATATGTAAAGCTGATGAGGGCTGAACAAACCAAAAATGTTTCTGTATTTATATAATCACTGTAATAAAGCTTTTTCGTATCCTACCTAAGTGCTAGAAATAGAAATTGTATCATTGAAAGGTAGTGAACTTTCAGACATTAATATCTATAAAAATATTAATTCATATATAATTACACATCTATGATACATATTTTTAACAAAAAGAAATCAGTAAGATGAAATCTTTGCTAGGAATAAATATGGAGGATCATGCTGCTGGTGCAAACACATGACTAAATCAATGAATATTATGATCTTATGAAAAATTTTCCAATGTTTGAATGCCCTATACAAAAGCCAATTCCTTCTTCAAAACTTTTTTCTGAAAAATTTTTTAGCTTATACACAGTTGTGTATGATAATTAATTGCCTATTAAAAAAAATGTTTGTAAAGCCAATTCTTTTAAATTTAAAAAAAAAAATAATGTTTATAAGAATATGATGACATAATAGAACCTTTACTAGATGGAAATTGTTTCTTCCTTATAAATAATGACATATTAAATGTTGTATAATATAATACTTGATATGGTCTGATACTTTTACTTATGTTGGGTAAGTTCAGATATTCAACTGCAAACAATTAATGGATCATTTAATTATACTTATATGAAAATATAATTCTTAAATCTTACAATTTAAAATGATTGAAATTAAAATTTATGAAATTTAATACTTTTAAAAATTTAATTATAGAAATGGATTCAAATTATTAAAGAAATCAACAAAAAAACAATCAAAATACAGAGATTCATTGAAAATTTTATTTCCTTGGCGACATTCAGGAAGGTAATGTCTTATTAAAAAAATTAATTTAATAAAAATATATAAGTAATTAATGAAAATTTAAAAATAGCTGTAAAACAGAACTTCCTAGTAGCCACACTGGATTTTTCTCTTTCTTGTCAGTGGGATGGCTATCAAAACTTATGTGGAAGGCATTTTCTCATGGTATTGATAATGATGATTTATGGAATCTTCCAGAAAATGATGCTGCTGAAAAAAATGCAGAAAGGTAAGTTTAAAAAACAATTTAAGAATAACTTTTAAAATTTTTTAAAATTAAGAGGATATATAAAATAGAATTAAGAGGAAATATAAAATAGAATTTTAGATATTAAGTTTCAAGAAAAACATTTTAAAGTTTTATGACTTTTCTTTCATTTCATTACAATTTGTTTTATTGAAACTTCTCTATAAATAACTGATATAGCATTTTATTAGAAGACATTTTAATTCAATATTTTTATACTGGAAATCTAAATAAAAACATTTTGTACTTGTATATATTTAAAAAGTGAAAAGTAAAATGAATGCACAAACATTATTGAGTTTTAATGATTACAAATTACAAAAGTATAAAATAAGAGGAAGGCTGAAAAGAGTCTTTGGTGCTTAAAATGTTGTCTAAGTAATAAAAACTTCATTACCTAGGTATGTTGTTTATCTGCTAGAACTAATTCTCATGACAAATATTTTTGTGTCCACAAATGCAGTCATCATACTTTACAAGTGGCCACAATCATTCAAATTTCTATAGTTTTACGTATAAATGTGCCTATAATTATTTTTTAAATTGAATTCTTTTATTAGTAGATAATTGTTAGTAATCCATAAACATAAAAATTATAACAAAAAAAATTTTAAGCCAATTAACACAAGTAACATACAAAACCGAAACTGAAACAAGCTCTAGAACTTTACACTAAACCCCCTCTACAGTACAAATCAACACATCCCATTTTGTTTATTTGTCGGCTTTTTCTAGCCAGACTCAATCTAGACTCTTTACTCTATCCTTTTCCCTCATCTCTGAAATTAAAAATTTTGATATATAGAAACAAATTTCAATGGAAATTTCACGGGACTAACAAAAAACGGAAACAAATTTCAATGGAAATTTCATGGGACTAACAAAAAACTTTGATTTACGGAGAATTTTGATATATAGAAGTTCGATATATGGAGGTCCGACTGTATTAATATATTTTTAGCTACAGTTTAATATATTAAATAAATTCAATGAAACTGATTCAGTAAAAGTAAATTATTATTTTAACATTAAATGAAATAAACATTTAAGTAAAAATAAATCAATTATCAAATTAAAAAAAAAATAATAGTAATAATAAGGGATGCTAAGCCTGGGTAGGGATTTTCTGCCTTTGATTACTAACCTTAGCTATGTATAATGAAAAATCTCTCTCGACAGAAGACTGCCTACAGAAACTGGAGAATGATGCAGAGAAGATCAACTGGCACATTATTGGACATAGCAAAGTAACAAGAAAAAGCAAAAATCTAACAGAACTTTGTAGTGAACATCTTTTCTACCATTGAGGGAATGAGACCAACACCAATGGAGGAATAGAATTCCTGATTCACAAGGACATTGTACACAACATCATCAGTTTCAGTAGCAGTTCAGATTGAGTAGGGCAAATCACAGTGAGGATTTCCAAGAGATACCAACTGAAAGTATTATAAGTATATATGCCAATAACCAGCAGTGATGATGAAAAGATAGAAGCCCTATATGAAGACATAAGTGAAGAAATGAACACCAATCTTCATAATCATCATGGATGACTTCAGTGCAAAAATTGGAAGAAGATAACAGGACAAAGAATGTATGGGGAAAGCATGACATCAGTATATGAAATGAGAAAGGCACAACAAGAAAGTAAAATTAGCGACCCATGCCAAACTGAGCATAATGAATATCTTCTTCAATAAGAAAGAACAACAAAGATGGGCATGGATCAGCTTTAATGGATAGACTAAAGAACAAGATTGACATCATCCTGACCAACAATAACTGTACAATCAAAAACATTTCTGTACTCAACCAGTTCAATACTGGCATGTACTAGTTTTTAACTGGCATGCCAAAGTCGAGCTGGATATTCAATGTGAAAGAAACACAGCTAATACAATACAACATGAAGGACAAAAGATCAACATGGGAAAGCTTAAGACCAAGAAAGAAGAATACAGCCTAAATTTGCAGAATAGATTTCAAGTGCTTTCAGAAGAAAAAAACTTACTGAAGGCATACAATGGGGTAGTAACAATCATCAGAGACAGTGCTGAGAAGACCACAGAATTCAATCAAGAAATCCCATCAAGAAAATATCTGCTAAAAACACAGGAGCTGATCAAAAAAGATAAAGATCAAATCCTCTAACATATAAAATATAGAGAAATGTGCAAAGTAATATGAAAAAAAATCAGAAAACATATACCGTGGCCAAGCTTCATGTCATTAAGAGCCATATAGGAGAATCTGAAATATTTGAGAGCTGCAATCAGTTTCTTTTTGGGTCAATGAGAGCCACATCAGTTTTTCGGTTAATCTTAATGGTTTCAAAATTATTTATTATATATTTTACATGCATTTATTTCATTTAGATGCATACTACATTTTACAAAACATAAACAAATTAAATATATTATTTTTAAAAATTAAGTAGGTATTTGCTCCATATTAACTACAGTATTGACTTTCATGCTGTGGAGCCACATTGAAAGTACCAAAGAGCCGCATGTGGTACGCAAGCTGCAATTTGGCTGCCAATGACATATACAAAGATTCAACATAGAAAGACTTTAAATGGCCATTGAGAATAGCAATAGCCTCTGATCAGCACAAAGAGATGTAATGACTGGCAAACACCAACTAAATGCAAAGAAGATAACTGAGATCTTATCATTGACCAAGACACCATAGTAGAAAAAGCAACAGCCCTTTATGAGGAATTCTATAAACCAAGAGATCAATTGAGGCAAATAAGACCAAGACCAGCAAATATAGAAGACATCCCAGCAACGCTCATAAGAAGTAAAGAAAGAAATTAAAAAGGTGGAATGCAGAAAATCCCCAGGAGAAGATATCAACATTAAGTTCCTAAGAGAAGGAGGAGTATCAGTATACAAGCAACTCGTTCAGGCTATTTTCTGATTGTATGCAAATAGGATAGATACTGGATGGCTGGAAAAATACAGTCATAGTGCTGATACATAAGAAGGGAGATAAAATGGATCTGAGAAACTACAGACCTAGTAGTCTACTATTGCTAATATACAAAGTATTCACAATCATCCTTACAAGAAGATTGGACAAAGTACTGGATTCAAATCAACCAGAAGAACAAGCTGGAATTCAGAAAGGTTATTCGATGATGTATCATATACATACCATCAACCAACTGAAAGAAAAATGCAAAGAATACCACATCCCACTATATATGACATTCCTAGACTATGAAAAAGCTAAAGGGATAATACTAATGGCACTAAGTAATCAGGAAATAGATCGCCAGTATATAGAACAATTGTGTACTATCTACAAGGAAATAACAGCCATAATATAATTATGCAAAGATAATATGAAAATAAAAATCCAATGAGGAGTTCATCAAGGAGACAACAAATTTGTAGGGACAGTCTTTTTACCAGAAATCAACTATCTATGCAAGGCTGAAGTATTTTTTTTTGTTTATTTGAACTTTCATAGGTAATGGGGGAAAGCAAATTCACTCTAACTTGGATCTGCATATGTTATGCAGATCCAAGTTAGTTTGAGAAAGACTGTACTGTTTTTTGTTTCACAAAAGATGGTACCAAAAATAAACATCAGAAATATGTCCTGTCATCACTGTACATGATAAAGTAATACTATGTTCCATATGATTGTTTGCACGCCTGCTACAAATTGTTCAGCTCAGTAGTACAGCTAGAAATTTAGTAAAGAAGATACAATTTAAAAAATTAAAAAATATTGTTTGAATAAAACTGCAATTGGTTTATACCAATCTAATCTATTATATAAATATTAATTATTGATCAAATGGATATTAATAGCACATTCATTTCACTCATTATGTTAGATTTTATCTGATATACTGCAAACGAAATGAACTTAGAGGAATCGAAGGAAGAAAATATAGAGATTAGCACTTACATAAAAAAATATATTAGCTCTGAATTGTCTGGAAATATAATAGATCTTTGTCCTGTAGGGGTCTTTAAGATTTAGAACTTAAGGTTTTGAAATTATAGGGAGAAAGTGAAAATGAAAAATTAAATTTCCTTTCTGGGACAAAACAAGGATTGCTAAATTTGAATGATTAAATCTATTAAAAGCATAATGGAGAATATTACAGACAAGTAGTTACTTACTAAAAAGATCCCCAACATGTTCCAGATCCTCTAAAATGCAAAAGCAAGAAAAGAATAGTTTTGCCTGAAATATATAACATTCCTATCATCTAATATAGTACTTTGCAAAAAAATGTCTTTACAAATGTCATATAGATAGAAGTATTTCAACAAAAATTTCAGAGCATAAGATAGATATTAAAAATAATAAAGGCTACATAAAGCTACCAAAAGAAGCATTAGATTAGAATACTGAAAATGGCTGGAATGAAGTAAAGATTCTTACAGCCAAACTGAAAGACCAAAAAGAAATAATACAAGAAAAATAGATTATATTTGAAAAAAAAAAGAAAAAGTAGGCTTATCAATATCTAAGATTCCAAATCACTCTCTGTGACTTGAAAGAAAGCTTCTTCAACCCTCTGCCATAAAACATTTTTTGAAGAAAAAGCTTATACAACTTTAATCATACTTTTAATAATTTTTTCTAAGATAAAATGTACTTTTATTATAATTAATTTTTGTATTAATGCTCTATAATCAGAACTTGCATTATTCAATATGCATTTAAAATTTTGAATTGTTCTTGTTTCTATTTTTTATATATTCATTTACCCAGGGCCGCCCTAGGCGGTAGGCAAGATAGGTTGCCGCTTCTAAATTTTACCTATAGCGGTAAAATTTAGGAGCGGCAAAACTGCCTGAACTAGAGCAGAAAAAAAATAAACACATCTCATAGGGGCGGCATTTTTTGGGTTTGCCTACGGTAGCAAAAACGCTAGGGCCAGCCCTGATTTACCAAACTGAGGATGTGATTTACCAGCCCTGATTTACCAATCTTAGAAACACATATGGCATTATATTTCACAATTTTGATTCAATTAAGTGTTTATTTTCTTTGATTCTCTAATATTATTGTTTTTTGTTTAATTTTGAATTATATTTGGTATATTCAAGAATTTACAAAACTAATATAATTTTAAAAATTTTGATTAAAATTGATCGATACCTGTAAGATAACAATAAGAAATGTATAAGTAAATGATTTCTGAAATTTTTTTGTAAAATTCTATAAAATTTTATAACATTGCATTTTTATTAATTTTATAAGAATAAAATAAAAGTGATTCAAAATTTAAAAAAATAATTTTAAAATACTTATAAATTTTGGTTTCTTCATAGCCTTGAGATGACTTGTGAACTAGACAAATTGGCAAGAGTTGGGTTTGATGCACAACATGATTAATTGTAAACAAAATTAGATGAATCAATATTTTTAATATACATATAACCCTCAATTTATAAGATAGATTGATTCTGAAAATGTATTATAAAAATAAAAATAATGTAAATTAAAACTAACATTTGTATAGAAAATGTGGAGATAGATTCCATAGCATTCAATTAAATAATTTATGTATTTTTAAAATAAATGTAATGTTTTATTTTTATGTATAGATACAAAAAATATTAAAGATAATAAATGTCTACAGTAAAAAAGAATATAGGTGCAAAACCTTCAGAATGTATGAAAATAACAAAATTTTCTGTATCTTTACTTGTTAATAGCTTGCTTGGTCAATCCAATGAGTGAAAAATCACATGACATGAAATCATGTAAAAACCAATCATATTAATTAAAAAATTAATATGATTGGTTATAATTAATCAAAAAATTATTTTCAATTAATTATAAAGAAATAAATGTGTAAAAAATTTAATTGTTGTTAGACATCATGCTTAATTATTGAAAAATAATTTTTTGAAAAGATTGACACATGATCATTTATTGTAAATTCAAAAACTAGCACAAGATTGCAGAAATTGATTGATTCAAAATAATTTCTGCAGTCTTGTGCAAGTTTTTGAATTTATTGTTTTATAATAGTGCAAAAGCAAGAGATGCAAAGATATATGATTGTTTATTTTTTTTATATTTATACATTGTTTATATACTATATGTGCATGTTAATTATCAATTATAATAATCAAGTTCTAAGTTCCAAGAAAGCACAATTAGCAGTTTAGGACAAAGGAATTATACTTTAATAAACTTAAAAACATTTTTGGTACACAGGATACCATCGTCAGTTATTTTGAACTACAAGTTGAACGTGTTTAAAAATATATGAAATTCCAAAACTAGACTTGTAGTTCAAAATAACTGACGATGGTATTCTGCATACCGAAAACGTTTTTAAGTTTATTAAAGTGTAATTCATTTGTCCTAAACTGCTAATTATGCTTTCTTGGAACTTAGAACTTGATTTCAATAAAAGTAAGCAGTTTTCTTTAACTTATTTAAGTTTGAATTATAATAATAATTGGATGTTATGTAAAAATTAAAGATTATGTAAATTATCATGTATTTATACAGGTTATTTCTATTTATGAAACTGCCATATCTGAGATCTTTATGTTATGAGCAAATATAATTTATCAAAACTTTGATTTACATGCTTTACCCCACTTCTATAAAAAATTTATAACAAATAATTGTACAAAATTAAAAACAGTTACACTGCCAAAATGATATAACTTCCACTATTACAAGCACTATGGCAGGAAAATAAAAATATATACACAAAAAAAATAAAAATAAAAAACGTAACGTTTGATTAATTCTTAATTTATTTACGTTTATTTTCCTGCCATAGTGCTTGTAATAGTGGAAGTTAAAACAAATAATTGTTTTAAAAATTGACTAAATCATACTTTTTTAATGTTGAGGAATATAATTGGTACCGATATCACCATTGTTCTATTTTATGTCATTTGGAATACTAATATATACAGGGTGCGCCAGCTAAATCCGGAAAAATTTCAAATTGAATTCCCCGCCATATTTGACGTCAGCGCTATGATGCTGCTGACGTTTTAGTAAGCCAGACAGACGATGCGTTTGAGAATAAGTACAAAATAGCTGATCAGTTAAGATCGAGTGCAGAATATAATCGGAAAGCAGCAATAATCGAAGGCCTTTGTGCTGGACGTTCACCTTCTGAAATAATTCGGTTCTTTAACTATCCAAGATCGACAGTTTATGATGTTGCTGCTAGATATGCGGCTTCAGAGAAGTCTGAAGAAGGTTCTGCCAACCCGGCAAGAAAGAGCCATTCCAGGGGAAGATCGTCAAGGACACCGGAAGTTGTCCAAAGAGCTCAAGAGCTCATCTCAGAGGA
>AYEL01065201.1:0-24296 GCA_000484575.1 Olivierus martensii | reverse complement strand
CGAGGCAGTAATTGAGGCAGAAGGGAATTACATCGAGTAATTTTAATCTAAAGGGATCCAAAATTAATGTGCAAATGATAATTTTGATAATTTTATTCTTTTTGTTAAATAAAATTTTGTTTAATTAAATTGTTTATTTTGTCCGGATTTAGCTGGCGCACCCTGTATATGAGTATTCCAGATAGAGTAGCCTTGTGTGTGTGTGTGTGTGTACTCAAGGTGTGTTTAAAAAAAGGCTGAACTTTTTAAATAATGTTCAACCAGCACAGAGAGCATACTGCGGCTACTGAGTGCATCTAGCAGCAGGTTTTGACAACAAACTGCTGCCATTTGCCCATTTCATTATGAGCAGTGGTCATCAAGCTACATCCATTGAAGTGAGCATAAGCACAAACTGTTTGACAAAGTGACACTGAAAGAGCTTGAAGGAAAATGTGTATGTGTGAAATTTTACTGCAAAGTTAATAAAAATTTTACAGAGACATAACATTTCAATTCTTAACCAAGCATATGGTGAGAACTATATGAGCCAAACACAGTTTTATGAGTAGTTTAAGCATTTTTAAGAGGGCAGACTGTTAGTCAGTGAGATTTTAGACCTGGATAATCTTCCATATCGACAAACAACAATCATGTTGAGTTTGTGCTGTGATTCGTTGAAATCATTATTTAACTGCCTGAGAAGTTGCTAATGAAATGGGCATCAATTATGATCTTGTCATCAAATATTGATTGATAAACTTCAGGTGCTTACATCAGTGCAAAAATTCATGCTGTGTTGACTGATGATTAGAAAGAGAACTATGTTGAAATCAGTCAGGAATTGCTTACCAATGCAAATAGCAATGAAAACTTTCTTAAAAACCATAACAGGAGATGATATGTGGATTTATGGCTATGATATTGAAACAAAGATGGAATTGTCACAATGGATGGGGAAAGAGTTTCTTTAACCAAAAAAAGCATGATGAATCTGTCAAAAATCAAGATGATGATGGTTGTGTTTTTTGATTGGAAAAACATTTTCCATTATGAATTTATATCACATGATCAGATAGTAAACAAAGAGTTATACCAGAAAATTTTAGTATGTTTGAGAAATGCTGTATGCAGGAAGAGGCTGAGTTGGAAAAACCAGACTTGTATGTTGCACCATGATAATGTACTGAATCATGCGTCATTCCTCATCCATATTTATCTGGCAAAACATCAGACATCTGTTGTGCCCCATCCACCCTATTCTCCAGACTTAGCTCCAGTAAACTTTTCCCGTTTCTCAAACTTAAAGTCATTTTGAAAGAATGTTTTCAAACCATGGAGGAGATTCAGGAAAATGAAATAAAAAACTGTGCAACCACCAAAAATGTGTTCCAGGAAGCATTCCAACAATGAAAGAAATATAGGGAACAGAATATCACCAATAGAAGGGACTGCTTTAAGGGGATACTGCTTAAAATGTTATAAAATGAGCAATAAAGTCTATATAGCAAAAGTTTGATCTTTTTTGGAACATGCCTTGTATTTCAAATGGGAAAAGGATTCAATTCTGGATCCTTAGGATTGAAACAAAAAATGTATTCATTCAGCTAATTCAGCCAGTTCTGTGATGAGATTTATTGTAAAATAATTGATGGTTTCATAGGTTTAGAAATGAATCCAGTTAGCAAAATGTGTGAAATTGGAATTGAATCTGGATCCTCTAGTTGTAAGTTAACACCTTATCATGCAACAATTCAATAGACAAATAGTGATGTTTAGTTTTTTTATAATTGTTACAATATAGCATTTTCTTTGAATTCAAATGCTTTTATTCTGTTTTCTTTGTTTCATGGTGAAAAACATGCAAATACCATATTATATCATTTGTTTTTGATTAATGCTTGTACTGAATTATTGTGATTAATATTTCACACAAAGAATACTTTATGAAATTGCTAAACAATGGCAAATATAAACTTTTGAAAACATTTTCTCTATTTAATATCCAGTTTTTGCACTACTTTTTAGTGTAAGACTAGTATTAAACAGCAGTGGCATTACAGAAATCCTGTGTAACTTATGCTATTTCCAACCCATCAGTTACTAAGTGGCATTATCTACCATGGCCACTCACATAATTGGTGGATCAAGCAAAACATTGTAGAATAGGTTCAGCAGACTGGATCTGGATCCCTCCTGAAAAGTCTGGAAGGTATGGGATCCAGAACTGAACCTGGATCCTCCAAAAATGGCTTTATCATGGCCATTTTGAAGAACGGAGATTAATGAAATCTATCTAGATTTTCTAAATGTATGTGTAGAAATAATAACTGGAATTGAATCTGGATACTCCAGATGATGAACAGCAGCATGTTAATATGTATAAATGAAAGTTTTTTATAATGAAAAAATCAGTTTCATGCTGGCAGCTGGAACTGATAGCTTAGGCTTTCTCTAAGAAAGCTGTTATTTATGTTGTTTTTATAACAATTAATGCAAATTATAGAAATTATTTTATCATCATTTATGTAAGTAGATAGTATTTCAGTAATGGGATTCAAATAATTTAACAGCTAGTTCGCTTCCTTAATGATCGTTTTAAGTATAAAAAATGATAAACCAAAAGGCAGTTTACTATTTCGTACAGTTAATACTTAAATAAGAACAATAAAAAAGGTACACAAAACTAGATTATGCTATAATAAACAGTTTTAAAATTTTAATAAAAAAATATTAAATAATACCTGACAAAAAACAATAAACCTGTTACTTAAGATATTTCCATATTGCTTCTTGACTGACATCCTCACTTGCATTTTCTTTGCTTTTATCCAAGAATAAAAAATTTGAGGGAATGAAAATGTGATATTTCATCAAAGGTATATAGAGTTTTATAAAATGAATGAGTAGATATTACAAGCATAGTTCCATCTAATTTTTTTCACCTGTGGATGGAATGAACATTACTACGAGTGCTTAGAATACGTTGTTGCGCAGATGAATGTTAAAAAAAGAGTAAGGAATGTAAATTTGTGATTTCCACATTGGACAGCTGCTGTCCATGTTCCCATCTTAGAACCATGATTACAAGTGCTATTTTAATAACTGGTTCACTGAATTCAACAAAAAATTAAGTATTGGTTCTGCTGATCTGGTGCAAACCAGCTGAATCCCACCTCTGTGGTATTCCAAAATATTTCAATGAAAAATGGTTGAAATTTTTTGGGTTTAATAAAGCATCATAATTTTTTAATGGAAATTAATGGTAATTTCCATTAATTTTCTGGTAATGAGGGCATTTTAATGCTCATCATTTATAGTCCACATTTGTGGTAGGGATTGGCAATCAGGTAAAAGATAAGGCTGTATGAGTTGGGCCTGACCCCTCCTGAAAGAAATCTGAAGATATAGAACATTAAATTAAGCACAAATACTCCAGTGTGGAAGTAGAGTTTCCATTTCATGGCTGACATGGTTTCAAAAACAATGATGATGACAGTCATAAGTCTAGAATTCCCCTGTAGTTGCTGCATTTTTTTATAAATAATTTTTTTTTGCCCATATATATTTTAGATATGTTTCATAATCCTTTGAAAATTGATATATTTTCTATGAATGTTTAATTTATCATTTATTATGGCCTCTAAATGTTCAAAATGTTCTACAAATGAAGATGTGAAAAGAAAACGAGATCATTACATTGGTTGAAGAAGAAAATTCTTGATAGACTTATATTATGAGGATGTGCATTATGAATAAATCCTCTATTAGAATAATTAAGAAGAATAAAATTATTCTAGGATAAGATATTGAATGTGTAATGTTAGAAAGTTTTAAATTGTCTCTTTATTTAACGAAAATGAATAAACACTTAATATATGATCAATTTTGCAATTGTTTATGTTGTGTACTTGAAAATAAAGTTTATTGTTTTTTTTGCTGTTGTAAAAATTTAACTTAAAAAAAAAAAAAATATTAATTACAGTAGAGTCACCTTAATCTGACACATATGGTTCTGGGGTTTGTTGGATTTCAGAGATTTGCTGGATTATTGGATGTTTAATGAAAAAACTGGAATTACACAAATGAATATGCTCAGTTTATTAAGACTCCTGTCACTGCTCTTGCCACAAAGGAACATTTTCGACCATTCTCCACTGGTCTTCGTCAGCGATGACCAATGGAAAATGGTTGAAAACATTCCTTTGTGAAATAAAGGTTTATTTCTGCTTAGTGCTTGGTTTTTCCTCTTTACTCTGATTAGTTGCAGAATGTCTACGTCTTTAGACTTCAATTTTATCCCGATATTTTTAATGTCATAAATTGTGGCTTGCCCAATACCATAAAATCCCAATTTTTTTAATGTCATAAATGGTGGCTTGTCCAATACCATAAAACGAAGCCAAATCACTAAACTTTTCTCCCAAGTCAAGTTTTTTAATTATTTCTGCCTTTTCGACCTATTTCTGCCTTTTTTGGAAAAAATGAAAAACGAAAACACAAGGCATGACTGCCTTGTGTTTTCATTTTTCATTTTTTCCATTTGTGACATTATGTAAAGATAAACAACAAACACTGATACAGTAAAAACATTATGTAAAGATAAATAACAAACACTGATACAGTAAAAACACTATTTTACAGTAAACAGCATACTGAGTGTAAAAATTTGTCCGACTATAGTGCCTGCGCAATAAACGAATAGCAATTGATAATTTATTTACATCAGTTTCTCTCTCTCGCACATCGACAAGTTGTGAATTGAAAATTTCACATGGGCTGCACAACAGTTCACAGAATGTTGGACTACAGAGACTCAACTGTACCATATTTTTTATAGTTATCAATACAAGGGGAAGCCCAGTCATTCGGGTCACCGATTTTTTTGTAGTATCATATAAAATGTAAGTATTTGTAATAATCCTAAGGGACTATTACAAATGTATTATAATGAGCAAAAATGAATTGAGTTGTGCACATTATATTGTACAAGCAATAAAGTGCTTGAGAAAATTGAGTAAGAAATTTTCTGCTGTTTTCATATTCTCTAGAATTCAAAATAACAAAGATATTCCAGTAGCACAATAGTTAGCATCCTTTTCTCATAATTATGTAAATGCTGGTTCAAATCTCAGTTTTGAGATTTTTTTTATCATATCCTTGCATTCATATTATTATATGAATGCAAGGATATGATAAAAAAATAAATATGTAATGTATAATGTAATGTAATGTATAAACAGAGTTGTTTGTATTTTTTATTTGTTTTAAATATTTTATATATGTTTATGGCCAATGCCCGACATATAGCCAATTCTCAAAATGGCTGGCCACTTCTAGATTTCGCCAAAGCCCGAAATATTTGTCTTTACATTTTTCCTTACTATGAGAAACAATCCCATTCATATTAGAGGGTGGGTAAGTTCTATAATATCTTATGTCAATATTGTAAGACCAACTTATGACATAACAGACAATCCCATTCTTGCTGATGAATAAGCCAAAATTCATACGAATGCACTCCACTTACTTAGTTCCACAAAACTTTGAGCTTTGGCCTTGATTGTTGGGTGCATCAAAAATTGCCTATCCAAAGCCTGAAATAATATTTCGGGCTTTGGCCACAAATGACTTGGTCAAAGCCCGAAATACAATGGCCAAATGACTTGGCCAAATCTAGAAGTGGCCAGCCATTTTGTGAATTGGCTATAAGTCAGACATTGGACATAACAATGCATATTAAAAATATAAATTTTATTGTTTTTTAAATTGTTTAAATAAATTTATGTTAAAATAAATTTAAATAGTCATTACATGCAAGTAAAAAATTACTGATAAGTAACATAATTTTGTTTTATTATGCCATATAATATTATAAATGTGAGTTTACAATAAAAAAATCTTAAAGCCAAGATTTGAACCAGTGATCACTCAATTATGAGGATAGGACTAACCACTGTGCTACCTGGTAAAGTGATATTTGCTAAATTAACATTGTGTTTTCAAATTCCAGAGTATATGAGCACAGTGCGAAACTTATCACTTGATTTTCTCGACAATGTTTGAGTTGTTCATTTTATTGCTTGCGCTTTATATTGTCCTAGGAGAATTTTAAAAGTATGAGCAATTTCAAAAAAATCAGTGACCCGAATGTCTGATCCTCTCCTTGTTAGAAATTTAAAGTCATTTTCAAATGAATAATGATATCTTTTCCAAATTATTTAGATAGCTATGCTATTTTACATTAGATAATTAATAATAATTTATTTTAATAAAATTATTATACAAGTATATTAATTCAAGTACCAATTTTTATATTTATTTCATAAATTATAAAAATAATTTCTGTTAATAATAAGTGAAAAATTTTACTTTTAAAAAATGTATAAAAAATATGAATCCATAATATTCATTAAAGATTTTAATACAGAAATCAGGCCAAATATTCTGAATTTGTGATTCATGTGGATAACTTGGAAGTCAATGGAACAAAAGGTACAAATTAAAAACTATTTTGTTAAATATATCTTATAAATATAATTATGCACATAAATTAGGCTGACCATTTTCCAATTATGCCAATCCAGTACAGGAAAAAAATTCAACTGGAAGTATAATTTTAACATTTTATTTTCATACTTAAGTATTTACTGAATTACTAGATTCATTGTTTTATTAATTAAGAGTAACATCAATATAACAACACACTTCTTAATTTAATTGTAATACCTCAAAGCTATCCTATATTGAGCTGAAATTAAAAAATTTGAACATTTAAAACATTACTGACTGGCATTGACATGATAATATTGATTTGACATATGTTTTAAGTTTGTATTTTGAACACTTGTTATCAAATGTAGTCAATTTTTCTGGCAAATTTCAAAAAATAAAACTGTTATCTTAAAAACAGAAAGGATTTTAAAATCCCGAACATTTATTGATATAATTCAGTATAATATACCAAAAACTGGTACTGTCCTGAAAAATCTGGGATGAATGGTCACCTTATAAATTAATTTCATTTCTATATTCCAAACAATATAAAGTGATATTTGCTAAATTAAGTTATTTATGCCATTCTTAACAATTATTTTGTGCGATTTGATAATGAATATTTCATTTTTATCTGTTACTTTTTACTTTTTTCTGTTTATGATATGCAAAAATCAGACACATTTGCTTAAACCTAAGGATAGTATGCTGTCAAATGTAACTTAAATAGCTATTAATATTACATGGAAATTTAAAAAAAAATAAAAATCTTGAATCTTAAAAATAAAATGCTTTATTAAAATCTGTGACATATACTGATGCAGGATATTGTATCAAAATCTGGGAAGAATGGTCATTCTAACATAAACATAATTACCTATCAACCATAATCTGGGATTGATTTTTCCATATATTTTTATTAATGAAGTATGTAATTATTTTATAGAATATGGCATTTCTTGATATTCCTGAAAATTTATTTATTGATGCCAATTGAAAATACAGGTTTTCTTGGTTTGATATATGAGATCCCACTTATATAAGAATGCATAATTTTGTATTGAAAATTTAATTTGTGAGATGTTATCACATTTTTATGAGAAATGTCTCAGTGAATTTCAAAGTTGATTAAGGCATATCTTGCTAACACAGAAGAATACATGAAGGATGTTAATGATATTGGAAATATTACATATGTATGCTTCTCATAAAATAGTTTCAGATAAATATTTATTTAAATTAAAAAATTTTTATATTAAAAGAATTTAAATCATAATATCCATATGCCAACACTCAAGGATCTCCTAAATAAGGATATCAATCTTTCAATGAATGTTATGAAATGTCATATTCTTATTGAATTTATATAATTTTATGTTATATTTTCTTTAATTTATTCATGATGAAACATTCAATAGCATATTATATTATTGTTTTGATAATATTTATGGTGAAATATTATGATTGTTGTTTTCTTATAAAGATATAAAATTGCTAAACAATAGAAATTGTCAAGTTTTATTGGGGCTTTTTCTTTTGATGATACAATCTTTTATTTTAAAATCTAAATAAAAGATGATGATGAGTACACACTGTAAAATTGTATAAATAGTAAGATTGCATATGATAAACAGTACAATCTTATAGAGTGCATTTATTGTTTTCTTTCTTTCTAGTTTTTAACCATTTTCAAATCAAATGCTATTAAATAGTATAATTATTCATGGCAGAATATATATATTAAGGCTTCTAAGCTATAACATTCAAGAGGCCTCTTCAAATTCATTTAATATTTTTTTAATGAAGCATGAAGCTTCTTATAATACGAGGCCCTAAGCTTTAGCTTGTCTGTTTTGTATATAAATCTGGCCTTGGGGCTATTCCAGATCTTACTGTAGATAATAGAGTTTTTGGCATCCTGAGCGAAAATTTTTGTTGCTCCCCTCAAGTCATCAGTTTTGAAAAATAAATAAATTCATAAAAATATCACACTCAACCAAAACTTTGGTAAAAGTGCGATATTTTGCACATCTTTGGTAAAGTGTGATATAAACAATATTTTATAAAACTTATATTGAAACATTATGTTATATGAAATAGTGTTATATGAGACCTGAAGCCAATAAAAAAATGGGAGTTTCATTCCAAATCCAATTAAAAACAAATAACTTTCTTCAATTCTACATAAGGAACTTAATTTTTATTAATTAACATGAAACATAAAGAAAAATATATATGTAAGACCCTCAAAAAATATACACAAAATAAAAAGAAAAAAGTATATAGCTTATGTAACATTTATTTTATAATTATATCTTTTTTACTGCTGCTCAGTTAAAATGATAATGTTTTTCTTTTTAACAATATCAACTTCACTTTTTACCATTTGTCTGCATTTAAACTTTGTGTATTTTCTGCTCTCTTAACAAACTCTGTAATATAATCCACTACAAAATACCCAAAAAAAATTTATAAATAAAAGTTTCTTTTTCTATTTCCACACTCATCTATTGAAGAATAAAACTTATTTTTTTATCTAAGAACTGAACATTCGGAACACAAAATATTCAATGTTAGACAAATAACCCAATTTCAAATCAAAATCGAAAATAGACTACATATTGTTCCTCTCACGACGAACTAGCGAAATTGCATTTATGACTAATTTTAGCAAAGTATCCCAATGATTGCATTTTATGTGTGTAATGTGTGTCCATAGTATGTATTTACAAAAATTAATGAAAATGTTTTGTGTTATAGAAGAGTAAATGTAATTTTCTAAATGTGTTAAGTAAAAACCAAGTCATAGAAATACCGTGTTATATGAGAGTTCCCACAATTTTCTAACCGTGCTGTAAGAAACCATGTTATACAAAAGTTATCTGTACTTACTATTACAGAAATAATACCAATGATATTTGAATTCTATAGAAGAAGTCAATATATGTAATTTTAACAAAACCAGCACAACATATATAAAAACATAAAACCGCAAACAGTACACACTTCGCCTGATCAATTCACAATAAGTTCTGAAACGTTCTGTACATATTGAAATGTAAATGCTTACTTAAATATTATTATTTTTCTGTTATCATTTTGTCTGCAGTCTACCGATTTATTGTGTATTGATATATATTTATTACCATTGATTATACTGTTTATTAAATTGCCTTCTCCTTATTACCATTTATTACATTGTTGCATGAATCCTTGCCCTCCTGCTGGGGGTGCCTGGTGCCTGCCACTAGTCCACTCACCATTTAAATTATGTGTAAAAAGTAATTGTGTCTTACTACAATAATAATAATAACAACAAAACACAAAATCCGCCAGCACCCTCTGGCGCCCCTAAAATATCAGCACTCTGAGTGGCCGCTCTGCTCCACTTGATCGTATCTTGAGTCGGCCCTGTCTTACTGTGAACCACTATACTTTGATTAAGTCAGCCAACAAGTCTTCAGAGATGCAAATTAATGGACTGGGTCAAAATCTCTTTAAAATAAGGCCTGGAATTAAACTAGGATCTTCAAGTGGTAAATTACAGTATTGCACAGATGGAAGTCTACATAAAATTCATATTTGGAACCATTTATATTAGGGATTTTTCTCAAAGAATAGTTAAAATTTTTTTGTTATGATATTACAATTAACACACTGTTAAATTTTATGAGAGCTCCATCTATGTTTCTTTCAAAAAAGCTTAAATCAAATATTTATGGTAGGATTCTTATACAAACATTTTATTGAACAAATCAATAATTAATGTTTTTAGTCTTTTGAACTTTTTTAGCTAATATAAACCTAGTTTACTTACAAAAATCAAACATCTATTAGTAATGCATGGAAGAGGTGCAGAGAAATAGAACATTCACTGAAGAACATATGTAATTCAGAATTCATCTGTGATAGAAAGAACAAAAAATTAGAAAGAATTGTATACAACATGAATAATTTATAAGATTTATGCTTAATATATAATTTCTTGTTATAAATAACTTTCAATATAGTAATATATAAACATTTTAGATTTATTTGTCTCTAATCTATAATCCATTATAAAATGATGAATGAGCTGATAATATTATGTCTGCATTTAAAAATACATTTAAATTATAGAATGTAAATGAACTGAATTTTTCTTTTATTGATCAGTATAGTCAGTGCTGACATTCATCTAGTTTGCCTGAACTGATTATTAAAATTTTGTTGGGTTTTCTTGAACCATTTCTTGTGGAAATAGAAAACGAAAAATCATACTTAAATTCTTGTCAATTTGCTAAATATTTTACAGTATAAATGAAATGAAAATAATATAAATTATTATTAGGGATCATTATTATAGATTCATTAAAAATCATATATAATTATTTGAAAATAGTTAGTTCCAACAGAAACAATGATTCCTTTCTCTAACAACTTCATGCAAGCATGTTAAACAATGAAAATGGGTACTAAAATAACATTATAATAATATAATGTCTATCTTAAATATTACTTTATAATTAGTGTAGATAATTTTCTTTTCATGAAAAGAAAGACCGAACTAGTTTTGTTTTTTCTACGACAGCACTGAATATAATATAATCATAAACTACAAAGTTCTGCTGCCTATTAGAAATACAAGGAATTCACAAAGCATTTTAAGCGGGAACAAATATGAAATTTATTATTATTTAATCACTACATATATACAGTAACATTTTTGGTTTAATCACTACATATAATAATATATAGTAACATTTTTGGCCTTTTATTATTATATATATTCTATACTTTTTATTATAAATGCTAGTCTTCTCATTTATTGTGAAATTGTAATTTTGTTTTCATAAAATTTTCTTGAAGCTTCATCCATATACTGTACTTATCCTCCAAGAAATCTTGCAAATTATAAAAATTAAAATGTTTTTACATAATTCATAATGTTCAATTGTTTTTCTTATCAATATATGTAGTGATTAATTAATTACAAATTTTGTATTTGTTCCTGCTTAAAGTACTTTGTGAATTCCTTGAATATAGTATTTTATTTTTGTAAGTAAAGGAAGTTCATATTAGCTGAAAAGGTTCAAAAGATTGAAAATATTATTGTGGGGATCGGAAACCCCCTTTTTTTGTTGTCGTGGATTCGAATCGAAATCAAATTTAACGATGCAGTTGAAATTAAATCTAATGATGCACTACTAGCAAGTGTTCTAATAGTTTTTATTCTCGTAAAACGTTTTCGGACTATTTCTAGTCCCTCTTCAGTACATTCAAATTTTAAGCTGAGTTCTTAAAATTTGAATGTACTGAAGAGGAACTAGAAATAATCTGAAAACGTTTTACGAGAATAAAAACTATTAGAACACTTACTAGTAGTGCTGTATTTAAGAGTTTTATAGTTTAAACTTAGCAAGTTGAATTACATCGTAGATTTAATGACGCAGTTGATTGAGAAACAGGAGGTGTCGGATTGTCTTACTGTTCTTTGGAAGGTAATAATTTAAGATGGTTTATTCAAATGTCGTGTTAGGAATATTACCTGATCTATCAGGATGATTGTGTAAGAAACAATAACAGTCATCCTGGGAAAAAGGGGTGAAGAGAGATCAGAGGTATAAAAGAGCGGTGCTGGAAGAGGTTGAGACTTCTTCTACCGATGCTTTTTCAAAAAAGTCATCGTTGCTTTGGTTGCTGAGTCCTCGCCTCTGCCCGATCATCGTTTTTGCTGAGAGGTTACTTTTGCCAACTATTGGAAAAATTAAACTGTCGCTAATTCTCGTCTGGAATAAAAAGTTTCCGTTCTGGTTTACATCTGATTTCCCGTTGTGTGAGAATTATGTCGGAAATCAAAGAAGAAAGTTAAGTGATCAAGAGGGTATAACATAAGATATTTGGACTAAAGACTGTTGAAATAAGAGACTAAAGACTGTTAGCGTCGTCTACTATGAGTTAAAGGAACAAAGCTACAACAGGTACATCTCTTTGTTATTTGTTGGGAAATTATTCATGTAAATTCCAAATCTCTCTCATGTTTATATTTTAATTAATAAAGAAGCTGTTGAATTTACATTCAATGTTGTTCTCCATCCAATTCGCTGAATCACATCAGACAGTCGTTCTTACTCACGCGATTTTTGGTTGAATCATTTCTAGGCTCAACACCTGTTGATTCAACTTTTCGGAATTCCGTTTCCGGATCCAGAAACCTCACAATTTGGTGTCAGAAGAGGGATTGGAATATTTCCGGGAGTTCCATATTACTGGGGACCTGGACCAGAAAGAAAAAGTGAGTATAATTGGCAAAACGAAATTCAATCTCCTAGATGACCAATGAGGCAGATTCGGCGACACGGATGGAGATCGCTTCTTCGGCACCTGGGTCTTTTTCCGCCTTAATGGCTATGGTGCCCTCCTTTGCAGGAGAACCGACCCAGCGGGTAACGGATTTCTTTGATACCATTGACGAAATCACCACATTAGCGTCATGGTCGGATCGTCAAAAGTTAGGAGTAGCAAAATGTAAACTAAGTGGAATTGCTAAAGAATATGCATGGAGGGATTCCAAGATAAAAAGATATTACAGATTATAAAGCCTTTAAAGTGCAAATGACAAAAAGTTTCGTAAGGGCGCCATATACCATTCGCTTACAGCAGTTTCACACTTGTGTGCAACAGTGAGACAAGGATGTGCAAACATATGCCGTCAGTTTACAATCGCTGGCAGAAGACATGCTTATCGAAGTCGCAAGCACAGGCGAACACGATTGAGCAGTTATAGAGTCTTGTCAGAGGCATGAAACAGATGATTGTGTCCCATTTCTAAACGGTATTAACAATTGAATCAAGCTGGCAGTGATGTCCATGATCCAAAGACGTTCAAAGAAGCATTGCTGATAGCCACGTGTGAGGAGTTAATCGAAAAAGTTATTGCAAAACCCCGACCATATGTCAGAAGGATAACAGAATTAAACGAAATGAGTACTGAAGAAGTCAGACCCGGAATAGCCAACCAAACTACTGACAGAACGGGAGAGTTAGAGGCAACAATTAAGCAGATTAGCGACAGGTTAAACACTAGAAACAGTGTCAGACACAGTGGTCAATAAATATTGCGAACCAAAACCTCACAGGATGACAAATACAAATCAGATCCTGATTGAATTAAAGGCAGCAATCAAGCAACTCTATAATAAAGTAAATAAATTAGAAGAAACATTAGCAAAACGTTCATCTTATTTCTCGCAGCCGAGAACCCAACCGAAATATCAAGATAATTCATATTATAATTTACCATCGTCACAACAATATAATATATCAGGAATCAGACGGATGGAACAGTTTAGGCCGTCACAAAATAAGCATTGTTTTAAAAGTCGATCAAAGCATTGGGTCTGGAACTATTGGGACCAACCAACAGCAAATAATTCCACGCCCGATCAAACTCCTGTGTTAAAAATAGACACTGGGCAGATGAAACACTCTAAGATACCGAGGAGGATCGCTAATCAGTAATAATTAAACACACATATCCTATCCCCTTGTAGGTAGGGGAAGTAGAATAAGCTTATCAAGTTACTGAAGTGGGTGGTAAAAGTCCATTGACTGAGGTAGAATCAGCTAAACCCAACACATCCCTTGTAGGAACAAAAGTTCAAACACATACCACTGCTTCAATATTCAGTTATTCAAAAACGTAAACGACCAAAAAGCACATTAACGCAGTATAAAAAGTTTTTTTTATTTTCAAAAACTAGCTAACGTTTTCGGTTTTACTAAACCATCGTCAGGCATACAGTTCCAATTCTTGATTTATTAAAATAATTGGTTTAGTAAAACCGAAAACGTTAGCTAGTTTTTGAAAATAAAAAAACTTTTTATACTGCGGTAATGTGCTTTTTTGGTCGTTTACGTTTTTGAATCCCTTGTAGGTTTAGGGATTATCAAATAGAGCTGTTATTCTTTTATTTAGGGAGCGTTTATGATCTTGTGCAAAAGCAACACAGACGTAAAACTGCTAAACAATTCCAGCTCCACACCGGTGTCAAATAGATGGAAATAAAATAAAAATATTAAGAAATAGAATTAAATTAAAAGAATAAATAATTAAGTATAAATAAATAAATTAGGAGAAATATATGCGAGTACCACAACTTAAGCAAAACGCATAGTCTGATGTGTGCTATACGAAGGCTTACACATTGAAAATAGGGCTAATGCACGCTACACAAGCAGATACATATCAAAGGAGAAATAAAAGAATAAATAAGAAATGAAATAAAATTATAAATGAGAAAAATAAAGAAAGGAGGAATGAAAACATAGAAATAAAAATAAATATAGAAAAAGAAGTAAATAGAAATATAGAAATGAATAGAAAATACAGAAACAATGAATTAGTGATAGAGAAAAAATTTAGAATAAGACAAGTCGAAATAAATGGAAAGTAGAAAGAGAATTAAAAGATGATGTTAACTTGGACTTTGTATCAACATTTGCTAAGACGATGACCTTGTATCGGTTGACTCGATGTTGATGTCTATCCATCGAGCATGGATAGCTGGATGTAACAGGAAGTGGGTTACCAAAGAGTTACCAAAGAGTAGAAGCTTCCGACTCACTCAATGCCGATACAATAAATTAGAAAAATCGTTTTGGAATTATAATTAATAATAGGAACAAAATATAATACGATATAGATGAAATTTTAATGATATGAATATTTACAAAAAGAAATAATACTGTTGCTGAAGATGACAGGCAAGGAAGCTACATGTCTTTGGATTGGGAAATGTCGCACCGTCGTAATAGATGACAATTGGAACTAGAAATTTTATAATTGAGGTGAAATAAAATAAATAGATAATTTTACTTATTTTGAAATAATGATGATAAATATAATATATGATATATATAAATATATAATATATATATGATATATATTTTAAGTTTTGCGAGTGTTATTGATTTTGAAGTTATTAGACACTATTACACAATCGCGTGCGTTCGCATACTTATCGGTCACTTATGAGAGATTTGAAATCCATTAATTTAAGGAGAGAGGTACTTGAAATTTAGAATAAACTTAAAATTTTATTATTTTAGAATAATGTGGAATTTAAAATATTGTTGTTACTTGTTTAAATGTGGATTGTAATTTTAAAATGCATCTATCCCTAAAGTGATAGATCATTTTGGGAAATGCTGAGTATTGTGGGGATCGGAAACCCCCTTTTTTGTTGTCATGGATTCAAATCGAAATCAAATTTAACGACGCAGTTGAAATTAAATCTAATGACGCAGTTGATTGATGTAGTTGATTGAGAAACAGGAGGTATCGGATTGTCTTACTTTCTTTGGAAGGTAATAATTTAAGATGGTTTATTTAAATATCGTGTTAGGAATGTTACCTCATCTTCAGGACGATTGTGTAAGAAACAATAACATTCATCCCGGAGAAAAGGGGTGAAGAGAGATCAGAGGTATAAAAGAGCGGTGCTGGAAGAGGTTGAGGCTTCTTCTACCGATGCTTTTTCAAAAAAGTCATCGTTGCTGAGTCCTCGCCTCTGCCCGATCATCATTTTTGCTGAGAGGTTACTTTTGCCGACTATTGGAAAAATTATCTGTCGCTAATTCTCGTCTGGAATAAAAAGTTTCCGTTCTGGTTTACATCTGATTTCCCGTTGTGTGAGAATTATGTCGGAAATCAAAGAAGAAAGTTAAGTGATCAAGAGGGTATAACATAAGATATTTGGACTAAAGACTGTTGAAATAAGAGACTAAAGACTGTTAGTGTCGTCTACTATGAGTTAAAGGAACAAAGCTACAACAGGTACATCTCTTTGTTATTTGTTGGGAAATTATTCATGTAAATTCCAAATCTCTCTCATGTTTATATTTTAATTAATAAAGAAGCTGTTGAATTTACATTCAATGTTGTTCTCCATCCAATTCGCTGAATCACATCAGACAGTCGTTCTTACTCACGCGATTTTTGGTTGAATCATTTCTAGGCTCAACACCTGTTGATTCAACTTTTCGGAATTCCGTTTCCGGGTCCGGAAACCCCACATTATCATAAATTTTAAATCAGTTCAAGTACTTTTAAAAAATATACAGTATCATTAATTATTAAAGTAATTTGATGATATTTTAATATATTTGAGTAAAAATAGATATCATTTTGGGCTAAGGAATATGTAATAATTTTTTCCATTTTAAATAATGATAATTTTATCCCTGATTTGTGAAAATTTAATTTACACTCATTTTTCAGAAATACATCATGCCCATAAACTAGCATAAGAGTTTATTTTCTTTCTGATATTGTTTGAAAAGATGCCTTCATGATCACCTATTCTTTAAAATCTTTGTTGTCTTTCAATAACACCAAGAAAGATTTCAAAAATGGAAAAATTCTTACTTAATGTGCTTTTAAAATAAATTTAATAAATTACAAGATTTCACAGGAAAAGAATTTTTTTTATTAATTTAAGAACATTTTTGACTTATATCATCATTAGCAATCATTAAATTCAAATGATAACTGAGGAAATTTAGATTTAAAGTAAGTCAAAGATATTTCAATTTAATAAACAAAAGTTTCATTTTCTGTACAGTATTGTAGTTTATTGAATTTATTTTATTATAAAAGGAAGAATATTATAGATATTTTAAAAAATTCTTCTGATTCCTTTTTATAAATGAATTGTATCTGTTCATTTAACTATTCAATTTTTATGATAATCTATATCTTAAAGATCATTTATTTTCCCAATTTTGACAATTATAATTAATGAACATATTTTGACATTTCTATTCTTATTTTTCAAATATAGCAATACCTCGTATAGTCCGGTTTCAAATAGTCTGGGTTTCATTATAGTCCGGCTTGTAATTGTTAATAAAAAATTTTTAATTTACTTTATTTTTTAGAATAAATATGAAATGTAAGTGCGCTTGCTATTTACTACCTATATATGACTCTAATAGCCATTATGACGAGCTGAGACAAGCAGGTGGTGGTTGCTTTAATGTTGTCAAATTTATCTGAACAATGTTTGTTATAGTGCCTGCCTCTCAAGTGCAACGTCATCAGTTGTTTACCACAAACGCTTAATTGAGTCATTGAATGGGAACGAATACTGGGCATATCGGTGTTTGCGACTCATCAGCCTGCGGCGGCCCAGTTCAAGTGGGAATTCGCCTTTATGCAGAGTGCCGCTCTGTATTTGGCATGGCGCCGAGTGGCCGACTTGGAGAAAGTGAATGCGTTCACATGCTGGGCAAGCCCTCTTTATCTATTCGTCTTTATGGGCTCGGATCCACTTTCTGTCCCCTTTTAACGTTTAATGCATATGAAATAATTATTAATGTAAGAATTTACAGTAAAATATATATTATGGAGCAATTGAAAATTTCTTGGAACCAATTATAATTTTTCCCATAGGTTACGTACACGAATAGTCTGGTTTCAATTAGTCCACGCCCTCTTTATCTATTCGTCTTTATGGGCTCGGATCCACTTTCTGTCCCCTTTTAACGTTTTTCCCATAGGTTACGTACACGAATAGTCCGGTTTCAATTAGTCCAGTAAGAAAGAGGAACCAATTAACCGGACTATGCGAGGTATTGCTGTATAAGATTAGTTAATATAATTCTGAAATATTATTTTAAAAATGCATATAATATATCAAATTAATTTTTTTTTAATTCAGTTTTCATAATTCAGATTCATAGAAAAAAAATAGAATGATTAAGTAATATTACAGATAATCTAAAATATTTTAATGATAAAGCAATTATATTTCATTAGAAACTCTATACAAGCAGTTGTTGACTTGCATAAGTGGATCATTCAATAGAATCCTACATAAATAGAATCTACCAGTATGTATGTCAGAGCATATGTTTTACAGTACTAGTAGTCACAGATTTAACATTAAAAATAGTTATATTAAAGAATAAACACATAACTTGCATGATAAAGCAGTTGCTTACCATCTTAGAGGATCTGGATTTATTTCTGTATATATATTAGAGGTGTCCATACTGTCAGTTTTTTCAGAAGGCACTGGATTTAGGCCTGACTCATTAACTAAAATTAAAATTACACGAATACAGATCTACGTATGTTGGATCTGTGTAAATTGGAGATTGCTTATAATCATTGTTTTTAATTATTTTTGAATTAAAAATCTATCATTTTTATAATATACTGCAAATAATTTAGAAAATTCATGCTTCTTTATTAAAATGCTTAATAAGTTTGATGCCTAATATAAGTTTCTTTATTATTTATTATGATATATAAATATTATAAATCAAAACAATGAATGAAGTAAACAACTTAGTATGCAATTTTATAAGATTATTTGGATTTGTAAAATGTTTTTATAATACCTCCCTGAATTAATATATGCTTAATTTTGACAATATATGCACTTTGATTTGTTGATTTATTTAATTGATTACATTAAAATTACAATGTGAAATTATATCTTTGAATGAATAAAATTGAAATTGAATTCCATAAAAGCATCATTATACATTTTTACATTATATGGATAAATTTAAAGTGTTAGATCTAATTAATAACTCAAACCAATAGCACTTAAGCAGGAGAATTTTGTTTTTTGGAAATATTTTAAAATTTTCTTGCTTAAGTGTTATTGATATATTTATCTGAATGAAAAGGCAGAGATATGGATAGTCAGATGTAATATTAATACATTAAAAAATTCTAAAATATTTAATTTTCCATAAAATACAAAAGCATTAATTTTTATCGAAATATAATTCCAGAAAAGATATATTGTTTAGAAAGCATGAATAATTGTGTTTTTAATATTTTGTGTGGAACTAGTTAATGCTATATAAATCCATGAGCATTATGTAAATAAATATTTAAATGGATAATAAGATATAAAGATAAATTTAGTAATATAAAATATATTTTTAAAAATGATAAAAAATAGAAAACATTATATTTTAAAATATGCTTCAGTGTGAATTTAACAGTTTGATATTGATGAGAGTTTTATAATAAAACATCTACATGCATATGAAATTTTATTGATGGTTATTGTACAGACTTTTTTTATTATGAAATAATTTTTCGTTTTTAAAAATTACTATTGACTGTGACGTTAATGACATGGGATTTCAAAATAACAACTTATTGAGTGAAAAGCCTAAAATATATCTAGCCTCATTTAATATTGGTCTAACATAATATTTTAAGTTCTGTTTATGTATTTTTTCATAATTAATTTTTTTATTATTTTAAAAATATTTGAATAAAAATAGAGTACAGCCATTCCGTGACTTATGTTATTACATAAATTTGACTTCAGTAAAATATTTTCCGGAATTTTTTTTTAATTTTTTAAGACATGTAGCATAAATAGCTACTGTATTTACCGGTATTTATATTTTGTATGTTGTTCGTTGATTTTAAATATCATATTACTCTTATGATATCATTCCATGTGGCATTTTCTTATTTTCAGTTAGGAACAATATAATGCCACAATGTTATATAAGTGTAGTCATAATCATTTAGCCTCAGAATTTTTTAATCCAAAATTTTTGTTAAAAAATTTTTTTGACTTACATAAAATCCGACTTCCATAAAGTTATGAAAAACACAACCCTTATGTAAGTCTAAGAATGGCCCTATTATTAGAAAAAATAAATCTTGTTTTCATGTGTATCTTGGAGAAAATAACATGAAGTTCTAAAAGAATACAATTATTGAAAATTTTCTTTTTTTAAATAAGATAAGTGTTATTTATAATAAAATGATTGTAATTTATATAACAGGCTATGCTGACATATCTTTAAAAAAAATCAGCTTCATAAAACTTCAGTTAGGAAAATTATATATGAAAAAATATTTTTCTCAAACTCATCTTTTCTTATGTACAATTTTTGTTTTTTAATCCCTCCCCTTAGGGATTATGTTTGTGCAATTTTTCTCCTGATTGCAATGCATGGCTTTGAAAAATGGTACAAGGCAGGTTAGTCCATTAGGTGGTCCTGTGTCCATATTTGGTCCTGCTACAGGCTCTAGGAATAAATGTAGGCACCATTAAAGCAGTTCTGGTTCCTTATAGGGACCTGCAAGCAAATCCCCAGTGACTAATGTGGCAACTACTGAATAGTTTATGATGATTCCTTTAAGTCCTTTTACACCATGCAGGGTCAAACAATATGTATATTCTGTTCCCACCCATAAGGGATATATAAGTTACTGGTATATTAATTATTTTTTTTTAACACATACAAGTAATATATCGAAATAACAAATATATGTGACTTAATTACATAAATTTTTTTTTTTTATCACTAGTAAGTAATGTTATGTGTGTGCAAAGTTTTATGTATAAATACTTGCATTAATGTAACCTCTTTATTATGCTGCTCCATAATTTCCACACACTACTAAAATAATAATATAATTTCAGCTCACTTGGGCAGGTTAAATATTTAAACTGATTTTATAGAGTTAACTGCAATTAGTGTTTTTGTTTTTTAAATGTTTAGTTCATAGTTTTCAGAGTTTTTGGAATAAAAATTTGCTAACAATGTTGAGATTTGAAATACTGTTTGGAAACTGATAGACAATGTTTGTTTTTCAGTTGGGTGTACCTGATGTTCTTGACTGATGTACAGTCTATGACAGTTTTTTTTACATCTACCCTAGGGTTAGAGTGTGTGTGTGTGTGTGCGTGTGCTCATAAGCTGCAGACTACTTATATGTATGATGATATTTGTTTCAAACTCCACTGTTGCAAGTTGGATTGGTCAAAAGTTGAAAATACCAAAAATTTATGGATTTCTTACTATTAATATTCATTAGGACACTATTCATTATCTTAATAAACATAAAGAACAGAAAACTAGAAGAACCAGACACAAGAAAAGATCTTTCTTTATATCAGACCATTGGGTAAGGGACTTGAACATATTGAATTGCATTAACCAAACACAGAATTTACTGATTACATCATTGTTGTAAATTAAAGTGGTCATAAGTTGAGAAATACTATTCTGTGTTTTTGTGTAAATGAGCATTTCAATTTAAATTTTATATACATTCAGTTGTTGCAAATGAAATGGCCATTGAATGACATCAGGTATCTACTTGCAGAAAAAAGTAAGTGCTGAGGTTTATGCAAATTTTTTATATCGTGACAATGTCACGTGGGTGATGCAATTGTAATATTTGTTTCATTCAATGAGCATTAAACATTGAATTCTACTGACATCAAGTCAACCATGGAACCCAGTCAATTAAGGTTGCTATACCTTTACAAGTTCAAATTGGAAAATTCCGCAGCAGTTGTAGTAAAAAACATCAATAAAGGTTCAGTGGAGGAACAACTAAAGAGATCCATTTGCTGTTGGTTTGCAAATGGTTTTGCTCAGGAGATTTGAGATGATAAAACAAATCCCATCAGGCCATTGTCCTTCCTTCATTGATTTGAATGAATTAAAGGATTTAATCAAATCAGATCCATGACAAACTGTATGAGAGATCACCCAGGCATTACATATACATTTTTCAACTATTTCATGTCACTTTACAATAATAGGAAAAGTAAGGAAGCTCAACAAGTAATTCTTAACAAACTCATTGATGAAAACAAAGTATAGCATTTGGAAGTGTACTCTTCTCTCTTAAGAAGTAAAGAAGAAAGGTTCCTGCAACAAATTGTGACTATGGATGAGAAGTGGATATTCTATGACAATCTTACATGTTCATTGCAGTAGTTGGGAGTGAAAAATGCTCCACAAAAGACTCCAAAGGCATCTTTGCATCCAAAGATGATGTTTACTGTATGGTGATTTTCTGCTGGTGTTATTTATTACTCATTCCTTTCACGAGATGAAACAATAAATGCAAGTCAATATTGTACAGATATGCAGCAAATGCATAACAAATTATGCTTTAAGCAACCAGCACTTGTGAATAGACATGGAGTTCTATTGCTTCAAGATAACATCCAACCACATACAGCAGTATCAACCATACAGCAAATCAATAATTTTGAGAATGAAATTGTGCCTCATCCTCCACACTCCTGACATTTCTCCAACAGATTATTATTTTTTCCAGCACTTGAGCCATTTTTTGTCCAAGAAATGCTTTGGCAACAATGCATCAATTTATCGGGCAGTGTAGGACTTTACTTCAAGAGAGTGATTTTTACAAACATGGTATAAATGACCTTGCAACACATTTGCAACAATGTATTGATGCTGCTGGAGATTGCTTTGATTAAACAGGTACAGTGATACCTCAGTTCACAAACACAATCTGTTCCTTGACCCTGTTTGTGATCCAAAAAGTTCATAATCTGAATCAATTTTTCTCATTGCAATTAATGTAAATCCAAATAATATGTTTTTTTGATCCGAATCAATTTTTCCCATTGCTATTAATGTAAATCCAAATAATATATTTTTTGTCCTAAAAAAAATTTTAACATGTTATGGCTTTGTGTGGAAATAATACAGAAAGGAAATAAATATAACAGTAATATTAGAATAATACGTTTTTTATCCTAGAAAAAAAATTTTTAACATGTTATGGCTTATACGTTTTTGTCCTAGGAAAATTTTAACATGTTATGGCTTTGTGTGAATCCGAGTCAATTTTTCCCATTGCAATTAATGTAAATCCAAATAATACGTTTTTTCCCTAGAAAAAATTTTTAACATGTTATGGCTTTATGTGTGGAAATTATCCTAGAAAAAAATTTTAACATGTTATGGCTTTATGTGTGGAAATAATTCAAAAAGGAAATAAATATAACAGTAATATTAGAAGAAAGCATGTTTAATGAAAGGAAATAAATATAACAATAATATTAGAAGAAAGCATGTTTAACATCTCCTAGGAAAATTTTAACATGTTATGGCTTTATGTGTGGAAATAATACAGAGAGAAAATAAATATAACAGTAATATTAGAAGAAAGCATGTTTAACACCACCACTAATAAATATAACAGTAATATTAGAAGAAAGTGAAGGTGGTGTTAAACATGCTAATACTCTTTTTTGGGAGCCATAATAAGGGATAAATTTAATTAAGTAAAGAAAAGATTTTTTGGGAGCCATAATAACGGATAAATTTAATTAAATAAAGAAAAAACTTTGGGAGCCATAATAAGGGATAAATTTAATTAAATAAAGAAAAAAATAAAAATATCAACACTTGTTGGAACTTTACTGTACCCATATGAGTTGGGTGAACTGGATTGCTGCTGGGGCGAGGCTGTGCGCAGGGTTTTGTGCGCCGCGAGTCACGTGCGTTCCGTGCACTCCGTGCGTGTGTGTTCGTGAACCGAAGCATCGTTCGTAAAGCGAAGCAAAATTTGTTCGCAAATGGTGTTCGTAGACCGATTTGTTCGTGAACCGAGACGTTCGTGATCCGAGGTACCACTGTATTTCAAAAACAATTATCTGAAATTAATTACAAAATAATACTTAAAACAAGTATATAAAATCAAAAATAATACATATAGATCAATTAACTGTACAAAATCATTCATTTTATTAGAATTTTAAATATTTCCATTATGGAGACGCCACCATGTTTTGACGAATAAAGATTTATAAGGGCGTTTACGTAATCAAACCAAAAGAAATTTCTGATTTCTGAACTGTTCAGCATTTCGCCAGAATCTAATGATGTCTATAGTATGTAAGGAAGTGTATCTGAAGATATGAGTGAATAGGTAAATTTGTGAGGCCCGGACCAAAAAAAAAAAATTTCCTGCAGTTTAATTTTTTTTTAAACTTTGAAAATCAATCTCTAAACAGCCA
>AYEL01065200.1:0-19234 GCA_000484575.1 Olivierus martensii | reverse complement strand
TTGTTTTGCTTGTCTATGAGAGTGATGTCTGGTCTGTTGTGGTGTATGGTTTTGGCTGTTATGATTGTTCTGTCATAATGTGTCGAGTTTTCTAGGATTGTGTCTGGTATGTATTTGTAGTATGGTGTGAGTGTGTTTATTAATCTGTGTTTTGTTGCAAGCTTTTGGTGTATTATGTTTTCTACTTGGTTGTGTCTGTACAGGTAATCTGTTTGTGCAAACAGCTTGCAACCAGACAATTTCAATGAATAATGTGTTGAATTGTTTCGGGTGCTATGTGGCATTTCCTACAGGTGTCTGTTTGTTAATGTGCTGTCCTTTAGTATGTATTTTCTGTAGTTTTTTGTGTTTATTACCTGGTCTTGTATTGCTAATATAAACCCTTCTGGTTCAGTAAATAGATCCCCCTGACTAACCAGCTGTTTGATGCTTTAGCGTCTATAAGTGTTTCTGAAATTCATGTGGGTGTCTGCCATGGAATTCCTTTCTCATAACAGATTTTCTTTTCATGTATGTGTGCAGTGTTGTCTATTTGGCATAGAGTGTTGTTCTGAAGATTTATTGGTGTTATATCTATCTGCCAAGACAATAGCTTTGTATAGTTGTGATGTATGTTGTTTATATCTGCCAAGACAATAGTTGTGTAGTTCTGATGTATGTTGTTTTTTTATGGAAGAACTCTCTCAGATTATAGATCTGTCTGCAAAGTTGCAAATTTTAACGAAGATCGACAACTACAATTATAAACCAACCCAACAGTCCAAGGACTCTGCAATCCAAAGTTCGGCCTGAGCTCAGGTCTTAAACTAGCTTGCAACCATTATTATTATTATTATTATTATACAAAAAATGCATATCACAAACAAAATCACACAACCATGTCTTCGTTCGGTGTCACTGGTTATTCGAATTCCAACCTGGAATCTAAGAATTGTCCAGATATCTTCTTAAAATATAACTAGAGCCAAGCAATGTTGTTTTTTGTAGTTCAGCAGTGTTCAATTTGATATCCATTTCTTTTAAGAAATTTTTCCAGATTTGATATGATGCTCCAAGTGCTTCGATGACAATTGGCACCACATGACAGGGTTTTTTCCATAATCTAGTCATTTCAATGCAGAGATCTCTCTATTTGGTTATTTTTTCAGTTTCTTTGTCTTTGATCCTGGTGTCTCCTGGAATGGCGACATCAATAAAGGTGACTGGTTGGCTTCAACTATTGTAAGATCAGGAGTGTTGTGGCTTAGATGGCGATCAGTCTGTAGTTTGAAGTCCCATAGAATTATTGCAATTTGATTCTCAATGACTTTTTCAATGTTGTGATTATACCAGTATTTATTGGCTTTGAAATTGAGTTTCTCGCACATATGCCAGTGTATCAATTTAGCTACTCTTTCATGACGTTTATAGTCAGTCTGAGCAATCTTACTTCATCCACTGAGAATATGGTCAATTGTTTCATCATAATTGTTGCAGAGTTGGCATTTGCTATTTTTGATACTTTTGTGGATTTTTGCTTTGACATCAATAAAGGTGACTTATTATTATTATTATTATTATTCTCTTCTTTTTCAATCATCCTTAAAATCGGCCATTTCATTTGCAACAACTCAATATATTTATATATGTGGGTCGGAGGTATAGGATACTATGTCACATTTACTACATTTTACAGTAGAGCAGTTTGAAGTAGTTTTACGTTGTTCTCCCTTTTGGACTTAGTGTTATTTAAAAGCACCGTAACTCCATCAATTATTCATATAGGACATAATGTTATATACCTGTGGATAGAGGACGAGAACCCATATGATTGTGCCAATAATCTCATTTTGGCCAAAAATGGACATATTGCCCTATACCTCCGACCCACAGATATATATATGATAGCATTTATATATCATACAGTGGATTGGCTCGATGCCAAAAATCAGAGTGTTCGGTTTCAAGAAAAACACCCGGTATATGATAGCATTTATATATCATACAGTGGACTCTTGATTTTATGAACTCATATAGATCCCTAAAAAAGTTCGGAAAATCAAAAGTTCAAAAAAGGGAATGGCATTAATTAACATTAGGGACTTTTTGGACTAACTGAATAGTTCATGAAAATGCAAGTTCACTGTTTATCTATATAAAACTTATATATAAAAATGATAAATAAAATGAAATTTAAATCTGCTCATTTTTATCTTGAGAATGTAATATTAATATTGTATGAACAATTTTCATTTCTGATTTTCTTAATTGGATAGGCAAAGGAGGCAAAAACAGAAGAAGAGGGAAAAATGAAAATGAAGCTGAAAAACGTGAACTTGTTTTTAAAGAAGATGGACAAGGTATTAATATTTCCAATAAATTTTGCATTTATTTTTAATGATTGATTTAGTGAAATAATTAAATATATTACAGTAAAAATGGAAATCTCTATTATTCAGTAGTAAAATCTTGCATATCTGAATTAATCAATGATTGATTTATTGAAAACCAAAAAATCCAATAGCTTGAGAATGCATTCAATAAAAAGTATTACTAACAAGGGGAGGACACAGCTGACCCCCCCACCGATTTTGATCCACTTGCGTATGGTGAAAATACATCAAAAATGAGTGAATACGTGTCCGAGCTTTTCATTGAATATGGCCTTCTAATAGTATTTTTTAACACTTGAAAAATCGAACTTTTGATAATTCAGCTTAAAAGCGATGGATAGATAACAGATCACCAGGTGCACAGATGGCGCACTCGATAAATACGTGGCTCGTAATCTGAAGGTAGTGGGTTCAAATCCGGGTTGATGTATTTTTTTTTTTTTTTTTATACATCGAAAAATTATTTTTTATTTTTCATTTTATTATTTTTATGTACTGTACGTTTTAATTTATTTTAATTATTATTAATTTTATATATATTGGTTATCACATAATTCGTATGCATTAATATATTTATGTAGGGTCCCCACAATGTATGTCAGAGTAAAAACACGTATATCGATAAATTATAGCATACTTTCGAATAGGATCGCGAGTAAGTGCCGCAAGGATCCAGGATAGGAGAGATTTCGATACTTATTCAAAACAAATAACATATATTTATTTAAAAAAATAGGAAATAAAACACAATATTAACATAATGCGCTAGAGAGAGAGCTATCTGACCCGGAGATCAAACCTGGGAGAGAGTGAATAAAAAAAATTACGTTATTCTTCCATTATTCTTTTATGTCTTCGTTCCCTATCTCGTCGGACGATCCCCGTAGAGTAATAGAGTATTTTGTTTTGTAAATAAATATATTAATGCATACGAATTATGTGATAACCAATATATATAAAATTAATAATAATTAAAATAAATTAATTAAAATGTACAGTACATAAAAAATAAAAAAATGAAAAATAAAAATAATTTTTCAATGAAAAAAAAAAAAAAAAATGCACATCAACCCGGATTCGAACCCACTACCTTCAGATTACGAGCCACGTATTTATCGAGTGCGCCATCTGTGCACCTGGTGATCTGTTATCTATCCATCGCTTTTAAGCTGAATTATCAAAAGTTCGATTTTTCAAGTGTTAAAAAATACTATTAGAAGGCCATATTCAATGAAAAGCTCTGACACATATTCACTCATTTTTGATGTATTTTCACCATATGCAAGCGGATCAAAATCGGTGGGGGGTCAGCTGTGTCCTCCCCTTGTAAGAGCTTATTTATTTACTATTTTATTTTTATAGTATAAAAGTAAACACAATTCAAATTATGTAGAAAAATTTGTTTAATTATAGTAGATACATACATACATACATACATACATACATACATACATACATACATACGTACATACATACATACATACATACATACAAACTCTGTAGTATTTTCAGCTCGAAAGCCCTCCTCAGCAGATACACAATTCAGTTTATGAACAAATGTTTCTATTTCTAAAGGAGCAGATACATAATTCATACATATGTATGAATTGTATATCTGCTGAGGAGGGTTTCTTAAGCAAAAAATACTGTAGATTTTGTGTGTGTATGTGTTTACACCAATAATTAAATATATCTTTTTACCTAATTTGTGCTGTTTGCTTTTTATACTATATTGTTACATCTATGTAAGATTATTATTGTTCTATATTTTAAATTTTTGAAAAATGGCAAATAGTCCAGCAAAACATAAACTCAAAAATTTCATTTATATTAATCTCATTATTAGAAAGTTCTTTATATGAAGGTGTAAACATAGTTTTGTAATTCTTAAATATTGTTGAATTTGAAATAAAATTAATTAATATATGTAGTATATATTCATTAACATAGATTATAATAGATAACTTGTAAAATTTATGAATATATAGGATTGCTAAAATTAAACTATCCTTAGAGGACTCTGGAGTGAGTTCTAAGTCTTGTAGTGAAGAAAAATTTGAATAATAAGGTCAACAGCATATCCTTTGAAGTACTTGTTGTCCAAATTTTTCTTCATTACAAGCTTTAAAACTCTCTCCAGAGCTCTGAGGATAACAAAAATTGAAAAATTTTTATTTTATAGTGTTTTATAATTTGCATTGAAACGATCACTTTTCATCAGAATTAAAAATATTGACATTTGATATAAAAATATAGAAAAATATATAATACAATAGTAAAAAACAGGGAATAATTAAAATAGACATTCCCAAAATATGGCATTATTTGTTTGTGAAACATAAACAGTATTAATAACTAATAGCTTTCATCATAACTGCATAGGTAAATAAATCAGCTGTTTCAGTTGCGTATTCAATTGGTATAGTATTATATAGTCTATTTTTAAATAATATGCAGCAGAAATTACAAGTCTATGGATGGTTTTAAACAAAAGAATTACTAAATGAAATGATGTAAACACATGATTACTAGTAATGATTTTTACTGTAGAAACCCTATCAGAAAACATAAACAAGAGGTAATTAAAGATTGCTCTCTTCTTCTAGTGATCTGGCAGGATTCTTTTTTGTGCTTTTGTATATTCTTCTTACATCTTTTTCATTCTGCCAAGGATTAAGTCTTTCAATAAAGGTAAAATTGAAGAATGGATAGGCCTTATGGGAAAAGGCAGAATTTTTTTACTGTCTCATCTATCTTTTATAAGACATAATTAAAAGGTTTTAATAGCTTATAATGCTTACTTCTAGGTAGGACTTTTCTCCTGTTGATTATATTCTTCTTACTTCATTACTCTAGTGGATAAATCTGAGTACAGCCCATTATCATTTTCAATAAAAAGTAAAAGGTGGAGAATGAAGACTTTCTATAGAAAATTCACTATCTTATTGCCCTCATATTGTAAAAAATAACTAAATGATGGCATCTTTTTTCCATTAATTTTCTATCCTAGATCATTTTCTTTTGTCATGATTTCTTATATTCCTTGCGTTTTGTTCTTTGTGGAGTGAAAACAACTAGGTACATCCTCTTGTTTTTCATTAAGGATGAGATGAATAAGGTGAAATAGAGAATTTGGCTCAGAAAATATGATTATATAAGATGCAAAATTGATCCCAGATTATTCAATAGCCAATCAGTGAATAGTGACAAAATTCTTTTGTCATCTTTAAATGCAAATTTGTAGCTATAATATCTATGTAGCTGTAAACTTGTCTAAAGGCTGTTTCACAATTAGTGGTTGCAGAGCGGAAAATGGGCTCTTGCAGGTCCGCATCGCAAGAGTCTAATTTCTGCTTCCGTAATCATTTCACAAAAAACGGAACCTTTGCGTTTATTTTTCGCTAACCAGTTTGCGGGCGGTTTTTGCAATTTCATCTTGGTTGAAATTTTTGCGGATCCGCGAGTGTTTCAACCAATCAACAAACAGCTTTATCGTGAAGCATTCTGGTATTACATTCTGGCATTATTCTACTTAATTATAATAATAAAAGACCATAGCACGCATGAAAAGAGAACTCCGTTTTCAATAATACACTTTTTTAACCGAATAGTTTACTTTCGGCGCCATTTTACAAGGCAACTCAATTGACCAATCACAAACATGGAAGACTTAACAGAACGTCAGAGGAGAATGCGGGAACGCTTATTGTGAAATGGCAACGGAAAGCTGTTTCTCCGCGCGTCGCTAGCGGAAGTTAACCGCACGAGTGGCTGCATCCGCATCCCGCGTCGCAACCGCTAATTGTGAAACAGCCTTAAGTAAACTGTTTGTTTTGTCTTAGGAAGCATTTTGCATGGATTTGTACTGCAAATTTTGCTGCAAAATACTGCAAAAGAAAAGCATCTCTTGATGATTTATAAATAATTTGATAAAAGTCTTGACTTTCTATCCATGAGAAATAAAATGTATTGATTTGATTTACATATTCATAGAATTATTATTATATCTGACAATTTAATCATTCAAGTGGTTGAGTAATTCTATAATAAAAGCATAAATCAATGATGGCCAAATTGCAGCTCATGAGCTACATGTTCTTTGGTACATTCATATCGTGAATGTCAATAGTTAATATGGAGCAAATACTTACTTAATTAAAAAATAATGCTTGTAATTTTTTTTTTTATTTATTGTAAAAAAGAGTATGCATCTATATGAAATGTGTGTAAAATATATAATAATTTTTGAAACCACTATTAAGATAACCCAAAAAATACTGATGTGGCTCTCATTGACCTAGAAACTGATTGCGGCTTTCAACTATTTGAGATTTCCTATATGCCTTGCAGTGACACACAACTTGGCCACCCCTGGTTAAATCATTCTATGCTGACCTAGGTCAAACAATACACCTCTCTTCTCAGTGCTTATGTCTTGTGGCAGAAAATCTGAATTTCTTTATGTAAAATGAATGTATTAAGAAACGTAAAAATTTTTATCCAATCAAATATAATTACAGCGTTATAAAAATAAAAATGAAATTATCAGTGCATGATCTTTATCAATTGGGAATTGGGATGATAAAAGTCAACTAGAAATGTTGTGCAAGTTTGAAATTCACTCAAATAAAGAAATAAAATTAATATTAATAATTTTTATATAAAAAAAATTAATTAATACTAAGAATTATTTTTATCAATTTTAGAATATGCACAAGTTGTGAAAATGCTTGGTAATGGGAGATTAGAAGCCATGTGTTTTGATGGAATCAAAAGACTATGTCATATTAGAGGAAAATTGAGGAAAAAGGCAAGATATTTACAAATTAATTTTCTTAACTAAATAAAATTTTAATCATAAGATAGATTTTTCATATTTTAAATATCAAATATCTAAATGTAATTTAAGGTTATGAAGTTCCTCAGTTTATCAGAACAACAGTCACTTGCACTGTTTTTTCTCATTATTAAATAAAATGCCATATTTAAAATAAAAGTTTCCAAATTTGAGTTTATTTCAAATATTTGAAGTATCAAAAAATGAAAATATGAACATTAATTACAATAAATAAGTTATAAACATTCATAAAATGGCATTTAAACACACACAGCTATACAATACAGTACAATTTAGTTTTGTAGCAGGAAACTCCATCATCTGCTTCAAAATTGGAAAATTCAAAATTGCAGATGAGAAGCAGTGTCCCCTCTAGTTTCATCAGCATATTATGTAAATAATTTCTATTCCTAGATTGTGCCTAAGATAGTAGTTCATTTGCATTAAAGCTCATCTACTTATCTTTCAATAATAATGAAGAATAAAAATTCATTAATATGACATAAATTTTTTTATTAATATAATTTACTTGATTTTAAAGGATATAATTTTCATTTATTTAGATGGATCACTCATTATTTAATCATAAACTATTGATTTTGTTGACCTATGCTTAATTTTATTATGGTCAAATTTACTTAATAAAAATGTAACTCCAAGTTTTAACATTATGTTTATGGGAAATTGATTCTTTATGAATTCTTACTTAACAATCTCGCTCCAGAAACAAATTAGTTCATAAAGGCATGAACTACATGTATATTTTATTTTCTGAAATAATTTAATAAAAAAAAAAAAAAAGATTAAATGTGCAAATTCTAATTCTTCAGAAACAGCTGCCAACTGACATCCAGTCTGATGACATTATTAATATGGTTTGGTTACTATTACAATTATAGTATATCTGGTTAGAGCAATGTTTCAATAAATTTGAATGGTAAGATTTTGAAAATAAATATGCAATTCAAAATGTTCAAGTTTGTATTGTCTTATTGTAAAATCTCCTATCAGCTTTCAATAATTATCATCTAATAAATTTTTTTATTTACATTCTGAAAAACCACAAAAAGAAAAATTGTGGAATTAGCTTTTGCTAGGAATCATTCTCAAATTTCGAAAAAGTATATGTTGTTGGTCTATTAATATCTTTAACATTAATAAAAAAATATGTAAATTATAATAAGATTAAAGTTGTTAGCTCAAGTCGATTTGATATGAAAATTTTACCACTAATTTTTTTGGATGTACAGTATATGGTTTATTCCAGTTATTTAACATTATATTTGTTGCAACCATAAATGACTACCCTTAATTAAATAACATTATTTCCTTAAAATTTAAAAAACTTATTTATATTCTATAAAATTCACTAAACTACAATTGCTCAGCTGTTGCAGAATATGCATTTCTGATGTTATTTTCATCTCTCAGCCTTCTTCAGTTCCTATTGCCATGCTGTAATAATTTTTTATTAGCATTTACATTTAGACCGAATAAATTATATTAAAAAAAAAAATGTAGTTTAATGAATTTTATCGAATTATTTATAATTCTATAAAATTCATTAAACTACATTTTTTTTTTTTAATATAATTTATTCGGTCTAAATGTAAATGCTAATAAAAAATTATTACAGCATGGCAATAGGAACTGAAGAAGGCTGAGAGATGAAAATAACATCAGAAATGCATATTCTGCAACAGCTGAGCAATTGTAGTTTAGTGAATTTTATAGAATATAAATAAGTTTTTTAAATTTTAAGGAAATAATGTTATTTAATTAAGGGTGGTCATTTATGGTTGCAACAAATACAGCGTTAAATAATTGGAATAAACCATATACATCCAAAAAAATTAGTGGTAAATAAAACATTTCCTATGGAAAAGAATTAGTTATGAAAATTGTAATTATGCAGACTAAAGAGAATTAATAAAATCTGAAAATGCTTTCTGCAATTTTATAGTTTTCACTTCTTTGTACCTGTCTTAGTGCTATGATTATTATTTATCAAGACAGTGGTTTTTTAATTCTTAATAGATTAAATCTTAAATCTTATAAATAAACAGATTGATAGAAATTCAAGCTATTTTGCAAATAAATTTGAGCTTTATTCTTAAAATCTTTTAAATGTTTCCTTAAAATACTGTTTAAATTAATAAATAGTATTAATGAGCAGCTGAAAACTATTCTATGACATATAGATCAAAACAGAGAGAGAATGTTCATTGAATATCAGCCTCTTTCCATTTACTGTTACTTCTTATTAAGAAATTGCTGTAGTAATTATGACAATAGTTATATGTGACTATCTCTGACAAACTCCACAATTTCACAATATCAGACCAGTTTGTCACCATCTCAAGCTAATGTAGAAATAAGAAAATCATTCTAGCTAGACTTGCAGATAAGTCAAATATCATTATTTGCTAATGATTGAGATATCTTGAATAAAGACTAGAATTGCTAGCTGCAGTCAGCTTGATCTAAAAAACTTGAGTTTTTCATTAATAAACATATGATTGAAGGTTCAACTTTTTCACAGATAAATTTGAGTTTTGCTCTTTCAAAGTCTTTTTAAACTGGTCTTTTAAGAGA
This sequence comes from Olivierus martensii, assembly GCA_000484575.1. Classification (NCBI taxonomy): domain Eukaryota; kingdom Metazoa; phylum Arthropoda; class Arachnida; order Scorpiones; family Buthidae; genus Olivierus; species Olivierus martensii. Next base: position 9,430 of record AYEL01065200.1, on the reverse strand, counting down.
TTTTAAAATAATAAATAGTATTTATTGAGATATAGAAAATTATTCCATGTCATACCTGCACCAAAACAAAGATTGCAAAATAATGCCAATCTATTTTTGTTTGTTTACAACAATTTACAGTTTTTTTGATTCAGAAATCATAATTATAACAATAGTCATGGAATGACCAGATTTATAACAAATTCCAATCAACAGTGGGAATAAAACTACTGTAGAAATAGAAATCAGAAAATAATCTTAGCAAGTATAGCATATAATTGAATGCCTTTATTTGCTACTTATCAATATTTCGAGTTGAGTGAAGATCAACCAATTTCTGATTTTTGAAACTGTCCACTTATTATGAAAAACATTTTAATAGAATTCTTTATCTTATTACTGAATGCTTATAGCATTTTAATCATCTGTTTCTGTTAAAATTTATTTTAATAGATCAAAATAATTAAAATTTTAATTTTAACAGATAATGATAATTTATATAAATGTAACATTGTGTAACAGTTTTTCTTTTAGATATTTTGATTTATTTTTAGATGAGAGTATAATTTTTATGAATTAAATTTTTACACTTGTGTTTTTTGATGGAATTTTTCATTGTTATTGATTATTATTTGCTAGTCCTTTTTGTGAATTGACACCTTCAAAAAACATTGTTTGTAATGAACATAATATGAGTGGAGGTCAAAAAAGTTCTTGCATCTTCATCATGATATGGATGTGCTAGAGATCTAAAATTTGGTCCCCCAACTCTTCTTTATATATCTGCCAGACATTTCTCACATCTGTGAAACAGTTGTTTAATCCCATCTTTCTAGAAGTCAGCAGATTTTGGAGGCAAAATCAGCTCTCTACAACAATAATGACCAATCTTTCCAAATGTTCTTTCAATACTTGCTTTAACTTATTTAATTACAATTTACACGAATTAATATACTCAGTCAAATTGCTTTAATAAATTCAAAGTAGCGCTTTTGGAATTCTTGTATTCCCTCTTCAGTTTCACACAACAAAAATAATTCTATTATAATTTGTTAACATTTAAACTAATTTATCATGGAAGATTTATTAAAAATTTTGTTTTAATCATATTTAATAACAATTAACTTTTAAAAACTTTTTAAAATTAAATAAGAAAACCAGTTTATTTGTGGCACATGTTTTAATTATTTTAATAATTAAGTTCAATTTTAAATTTAAATGTTAACGAATTAGAATAGAATTATTTTTGTTGTGTAAAGCTGAAAAAAGAATACAAGAATTCTGAAAGTGCTATTTTGACTTTATTAAAGCAATTTGTCTGTGAGTATATGAATTTCTGCTAATTGGCTAGTTGTAATTAAATAATAATGATCTCTTCATCATTGAAGAAACTTCTTCCCCATAAATGTTTTTTCCATATATCAAAACAGGAAGATGTCTAAATGTGCCAGATCAGGAGAATACAGGATGGAACAAGGTTTCACAGTCATATTTGCACAAAAAAAAAGATTTTTCTGCAGCTCTGTGTGCAGGTGCATTGTCAGCTAGCAGCAACACATGTTTTGAAGCAGCAAGGCATGTCTATTTTTCTGATATTTCTCTGTGACTTTTTTAGTAAGTTCTTGTTGTATGCCTCTGTTATTGTTGACCCATTTTATAAGTTAATCTATCAATATGATACCTTTGCTATTCCAAAATACAGACATGACTTTGCTGGATGGTTTTCTCTTGGATCATTGTGTAGTGCAACCAATTTTGAATTCCCTTTTCCATCATTTCACAGTCTCGTATGATAGACATTTCTTACCATACATACTGACATCTCTCTGTGGATTTTTGTGCAGTTTTCTCTTGAAGATGAAGGAACCATATCATGGCTCGATACTCTGTTTTGTCCAGCGTTACACCTTCTACTATTACACTTCTAATTCCAGTTAAACAGGATCTGCCAACTTTCAAAACAAAAAAAGGCATGCATACTAGTAAGACAATAAACTAGCAATGTTCACAATTATAGATCTATAGTGCACATACAACATGAGGATAAGAACTTTTTGACCTCTCATATTTAGTACAGATTTGCCTAAGTATTTCATGAATGATAAAACAAAAATAAAGCCCAAATCAATCATTTGACGATAATTAGACTGACTAGAAATTAGTGGTGTTTCAAGTGCAATGAGTTAATAAATAGTATTTATCAAAAGGAATAGATCAGTGGTGTTCAGTCTTTTTTACTATGCGAGCTACTTTTTTATAATAAGTTATTCGGTGGTCACTCTCTTATAAAGATCATGTTCATGCTCCCTCAACCTGATATCTGATTACGAACAACTTGGCAGTTAAATGCACTCTCACTTCGGAGGATCCACTCTCCCAGCTCTAAAAACTTTGTGTTTTTAAAAATTTATCACTTTTAATTATTTTGATTCAACAAATAAAGCAAATATACTGAAATAAAATATTTCACTACAGTAACACCTCCTTTAATGCGGGGGATATATTCTAAGAAAACAAAGTTAAATGAAACAGTGTTAAACGAGGTCATTTTAACACGTAAATAATGAGAATAGGTGAAACAGGACAGTGAATAAAATATATATACATAGCATTTTTTTTGTTTATTTTGTAACATGTATTATTATCATACTGTTGTATCATATTAATTATAGACATTTTTTTATTGCTAATTTTTAGTTGCATTCATAAGATTCAATGAAAATATTCTTAAAATTAGAAAATAAAAAGTTTTAAGAACAAAAAGCCGTAATCAGATTGCAGTAAACTATAAGCAATGAAAAAATTATTGAAGAAACAAAAACGTTCTAATTTCAAGGAACTCTAAAGTGGCAGCATTCAGTTAAAAATAAAATGGGACAATTGTTATTTTTATTATTGTAAAATAACATTGATGTTATTTACTGTAAAATAACATCAATTTACTGTTGATGTTATATAACATCAACAGTAAATCAATTTACTGTACATCAACAGTATCATCAATCAGTAATCATCATCAGCAGGAACATCAATTTACTGTTGTTGTTATTTAACATCAACAGTAAATCAAGTTATTAAAATATGTAAAAAAAAAGGTCATTTTGTTTGCAATTAATAAAAAGTTAATTGAATTGTTGTTAGAGGTATTTTCAAATGTTATAAAGGACGTTGATACATATTACGCGGGGATTAATACATTCTTCGGGTGAAAAACCGATTTATCTTGAAAAATATGCATTTCCAATACTATGTTCATATGAACATTTTTTATTTATTTTCATAAGAGAACCTGCCCTGAAAGTTTGTCGGTGGACTTTAGAAACACCCTGTATTTACATCAAAAATCTTACAATCCTCAAGTCCTGAGGTTGCCAGATTTTTGATTATCAACCTGTATCAATGAAATTATCTGAGATAATGGATTGAAAAATTTATTAAGATTTTTGAAATTTTCACAAAGCAATCTCAAGTTAATTCACCATGAACCAGGATTTCAGTATATGAGTGATGCACACTATATTGTTATTGCTTTTGGAAATTAACTTGAAGAGGAAAATAGGGAAGAAAACATTAATAAGTACATCACTTACAGCACAACACTGTCTTGCATCAATATTTTAACAGAATAAGTTATTGTGGTTTTGAATACAATGACTAATAGGTGAGGAAAATTTATGCAGAAATTAGAAAATCATGTTGGATTCTTGAAAACAAACAAAAATTTCAGACCATTTACAATAAATATATTTTTATATACAGGGTGAAGAAAAACTTTGTCGTAAAATTTTGTGTACTGATGATCCTCAAAACAAGTTGAAAATGTCTAATGAACATATGATCTAAATGGCACTTTTCGAGTTATAACCCTTTAAAGCTAGCCAATCACCATCAAGTACACAAAGCATCATGATGCATTACATTGCCAAGATGCATTGCATTGCATCACTCTCCTATTTACTATTGGGTATTAAGAAGATGAGCAACATGACACGTCATGATGTTGTGTACATGATGGTGAGTGGCTAGCTTTAAAGGGTTATAACTCTAAAACGGTGTCATTTAGACCATATGCTTCATTAAACATTTTTGACTTGTTTCGAGGTTCTCTATCAGCACACTAAATTTTATGAAGTTTTTTTTCATCCTGTATATACACAAATGTAAGATGCAATAAAATAAAAAATTTCAGATTATCATATTTTTCAATTATTCATGCTTAGTTTCTTCTGTTAGCCCAGATAGTTGCATATGCATATGTATATCTGTGGGTCGAAGGTATAGGACAATATGTCACATTTACTGCATTTTACAGGAGAGCAGTTTATGTATATCTGTGGGTTGAAGGTATAGGACAATATGTCACATTTACTGCATTTTACAGGAGAGCAGTTTGAAGTTGTTTTTCGTTGTTCTCCTTTATGGACTTGGTGTTATTTAAAAGCACCGTAACTCCACCAATTAATGATGTAGGACATAGTGTTGTATACCTGTGGGTAGAGGACGAAAAACCCATATGATTGTGCCAATAATCTCATTTTGGCCAAAAATGGACATATTGTCCTATACCTCCTACCCACATATATATATATATATAGGTATTGTATAAATACAGTATTTAAAGTCTTTGTTAGATTTAAGTAACTTATACTGCTGTATAAAAAAAAAAACTATTTATTTGTAATTATTGTTCTTATTTTAAAGGTTTGGATTAATCAAGGAGATATTATCCTTGTGGGCTTAAGAGATTATCAAGATGCTAAAGCAGATGTTATCCTAAAATATAATCCAGATGAAGCAAGAAATTTAAAATCTTATGGTGAATTACCAGATTATGGTAAATAATTTTGAACTTTAAATATATTAAATAATTCTCATTATTTCAAATAAAATTGATTAATATCAAAATTTATTTAATAGCCAAGATTAATGATACTGTATTTGGAGATGATGTTGAGGATGATATTATAGAATTTGATGAAGTTGATGGTGAAGAAGATATTGAAAATGTAAGTAATTGAAAAGTTTGGATTTTATTAAAATATATTGATTGAGATATTATATTAATTTATTCTTAACAGAATTATTTTATTTATTTTTTTAATATTTAATAAAGTTTTCTATCCAATGGCAAAGTTTGTTGTTCTGCCAGGAGATTAAATCAAGTAAATGCTTAATTCAAATAAATCAGAATAAACATGAATATAATTGAACTTGGTCGTTCGAATTGAGAAGAGAAGAGAAAGAAAAAACTTTTAATCTAGGTCGGCAATGTTATTGTAATGAAACCATCATTTGCGGCTAAATCACCTTACTAGAATTTGAAAAAAAAATTTCACATTATATATCTGCATCCATTTAATTAACGAAGTTATAAGTGTCGTTTCCATTAATTAATTCTCAACTTCGTCAGTTTTCTATCTGTTTGTTGATGAAAACAATTAATTCCTTTTATTTTATGAGAAGCATTTGAACATGTACTTTCTAGTTTGGAACAGAAGTACTAGAATTCTCTTTACTGAAGAGATAATTTCTTAATTGGATAAGCAACACTTGACATGAGACAAAACAGATGGCTGAAACTAATTCAAACATTTATCAGAAATATTCTGATAGAATGATGACATTTAATAAATGTATTTGTAATTTTTGATTTGAAGTTTGAACTACACGAGTAATTTTTAATTATACATCTGTTAGACGGTAGATTTTTTTGTTATTTTTCTAGTTTTATAATTTCAAGTACGTTGTCAGCAGTATTGAATAATTCAAGTTATAAAAAAATTATTTATGAACTGTTGTGTTTTGAAAATTATGAAAGTTATGAAATTTTATTATTCTAAACTTTTGAAATTCGAATATATCCTTTAAAGAATAATAATAATTATAATTTTTTTTTAAATTAATCAAAATTCTGTCCAAAAACTGGATTGACATAGTTCTTAAAAGCCGAACATTGGATTAATATCGATATTTTAGATCATATTCTATAATTCATCAAGATGTAAATGTTAACGTATTTTATGTATTCTGATTCAGTAAAATAAAATATTGGAGTAATAGTAGAATTATAATTTGTTAAAGGTTACATATGCTTTATGGCAAATTTTTGTTATATTTTGGTAGAAAGTATTCTTTGATCATATTGAAGTTTTTCTTCTTAAAGTAGAAGAAAACTCTATTATTGAGAATTTAATAACATATGATTCAAGTCGAAAACTAATGATGATATTTTTTTTATTAGAAAATATAATTGCGCTCTTAAAAATCAAAATAAATTATGCCAATTAATCAAAACAGATATATTTCAAATTTTTATACATTTTATATGAGAAATTTGATTCTGATTTATAAATTATATTTTGAAGGAAACTAAATCAAATCTTAAAAACTTTTCATTAATTTTCTTTTTATTATCTTTTCAGATTTAGAATGTTTATCTTACAAGGAAAGTTTTTAATAATCCTAAAGCTTCTGATTTTACAAAAACAAAATTAAAACATTTTAGCAATAACTTGTAATTTTTCAAGAAGCTGTAATATTGTATATGCAAGTCAGATTGTGATAGATGATACTGTATTATCAAAAACAAAATTAACATTTTTCTTTCCATTATCAATTTGATATCAAAAAAGTAATACAGTATCAGGAAATTATATCTTGTATATAAAAAATATATAATGCATGTTTATTAAAATTCACATAAAATTTTTAAAAAATATATTTTTATACAGAGGTATTTTAAAATAAAAATTAACATTATGAACTAGAATATATGGTAAACACTATTTCTTTATACATATATTCAAAATAATAATAATAAATTATATTTAAGTTTTTACAACAAAATATAGATGTTTGAAAATTTTTACTTTTTGGCTCTAAAGAATATAAGTACAAATATTTTGGTTCAATTTTGTAATGTGTTTCTTGAGCAAAAGATAAATTTTGTGACATTTGTGTGTGTGTAATTTTGAAATTTTGCAAATTCTAAATGTTTTAAATACATATTAATAATTTATTATTTTTTAAAATAATTTTATTGTAAATAACTTTGAATGAAAATTAAGGAAAGCAAAATTATACTCTTGTTATGTATTTTAAAATTTCATAAACCTATATATGATAAAATATAATTCAGATTTATATTAGAATGTTATGCTATTTATGTAAACACTAAAAAATGTATTCAGTAGGTATCTGACTTATGCAATTAATTTGTCCAAAAAATTTCTGCATAAGTGAAAAATGAAACAAGTGTGCCCAATGCTTAAATTTCATTTATGAATGGGTGCATTATTAAATAATTAGAATGGCTAAGTGAAATTTATGAACATAAGCATATAGAAGAAAATTTAAGGCCATAATTGATATTTTTACAAAATAAATTGTTTAATTAAATTATTCTCTCACATTTTATGGAAATTTAACATCAATAAAAAGACATACAGTTTTAGAAACATAGAAGCACAAGTTGGGGACCTACTGTACTTTCAGAATGGAAATTCAATAATTTCCATTTTGTATGGTGATACTTCATTGCTTTGCATAAAACTGCAATATGTGCAATGACAAATTTGTTTCAGGATATATCAATGTGATATACATTATTGCAAGCATTACTAAAATTTTTCTTTTAGTGTTTATATATTATTAAAAAATATATTTAATATATGTAAAAAAAAACTTTTTTATGTAGAAAAATTATATATTTTAAAATCTCATTTTATTGCAGTATTTAAGGTTTTTTGTTTTTAACAATTATTATTTTTAAGAAATAAAATTTTAATTAAAATGTGATGGTGTGTTAAATACTGATTTAAATGAAAAAATATTTTTTCCAAAAATAGAGAGAGAAATTGAGATTAAAATTCAATTTTTAATTACATAATATATTTATTATATACAGGACATGAAAAATGAATTTAATTCTATTTAAAATAAATACAATTTAAAAAGGTTTTACAAGATAGATTTTTAAAGCAATAGTTATGAATATTAATGTAGGGTTCTTATTTATTAAAATTAGTCGAATGCTTTAATGTAAAAGCAGAAAGAAAATTACCATTCCCATCTTAGCATGGCATGTGCCAATACATCCAAGTGAAATGTGATCTGCAAAGAAAAAAATGCATTAATTAAATTTCAGTTGTGAATTTCATATTAAATCTAAATTATGTAAATTCATTTGAAGAATTAACATACAATGCTTTGGATATATGTATTGAATTGTTACAAATTAATCTTACTAAATTTTAAAGAAGAATCTGAAAAGATTCGACATTTAGTATTTATGTTGATTTTAAACCAATAAACATAATTTATAATAGAGAATAATGATTTTATAGTTTTGTCGAAATGATCATCTGTGTTTCACGTTACAAGTATAACAGTATTTCCTTAATAAATTGTAACTTTTATAAAAATAACTTTCCTGTCCTCAAAGGGTTAATTAATATATTCTTTGTTCTATATAATGAAATTAAGATTTCTCACTAATAGTTTTTAGTTAAATTTTAGAATTACAAAATATTAAATCAGGAAAAAATGCTAAATATCAAAGTATTTAAGTTAATTTGTTTCCGGTCTGATCAATCTTAATTTAAAATATTAAAACAGAATTCTTGGTCTTTTTACAAATACCATTGCTTTATATTTTTGGATTGTAAGACCTTATATAACATAAAACTAAAGCAGGCATGTCAAACTGGCGGAGTATACACCTCTCAGCTTAATTCATTGGAACCAGCTTCACTGTCATAAACGGTTTCAACATTTGCGTATTTTAACTATTACATATAATTCTTATAAACACAATAATATTTTAAATTACTCGAATTAACGACATTTATATATTTTCTGTACTGTACTTATAGAACGAAGCACCTAACTTCAAATTTTCTTATAAAATAGCTATTGTTGTAAAGTATAATAATATGAATTAACCGATTTAATAATTAGGGTGCGGTCTGTTCAACATTGCCTTGTTCCATAAGCGGCACACTCAGTACAGTATTGAATTGTCTCGGAACTGAATTTGATATCCTTGATTTAAAGTATCAATTAATACTATTGTCAATTTTTTTTAATCTTGTTCATATTATTTAAATTGACATACATTTCTGAAAGTGCTTTTAAGCTGAACGATTCTACTATTAAAATTTTAATCACTCGTGAGTTATGAATTCCCTAACTTTCGATGTTACTCCCACGTAATTTCGCTTTTTAGAAACTGATTCTTGTAGCTTAGTTAGTTTTGAAATTTTTATTGAACAGTGATAGAATTTTGGGATCTACAGAACTAACGTTGATACCGTATTTTATGGAAACTTATATCACCACGTGATAGTTGGAGTGTTGTATAATGTAAAGTCACTCTATGATCCTATAGAGAAGTATGGACACACACTTCTCTAGACTTTGCCGACAATGGAAGCCTTTCATTGGTTAGCTC
>AYEL01065197.1:0-48168 GCA_000484575.1 Olivierus martensii | reverse complement strand
TACACTCATTTTTTTTCTATTTCCAAATAAACACAAATTGTCTATAGCGTCAGGTGACCACGACACCTGCATATATGTGGCATCGAATTGACATGTATATGAATTATTTTGATTTATTAATATTTTTATTTAAAATTTAATAAATAATAATAATATAAAGATCAAAAGTTTCTTTCTGTAGATAATAATGGTTAAATTTTCTGAATAGATTTGTATTTTATAAAAATAGTTTGAAACTAATGGTTTAAAATAGAATAATGCACCAAATTCAGTCATTTAAGTTGCTTTCAGGATATTTATTATAGAATATTGTGAGACCTTCGGGCAGTGCATTATGGGATTTTAGTTGACGTCTCAGGACTTAGGTTTTGAGTGGTTGTGGGCTTCGTGTAGGCCGGACGGGGGAGAATGACGGAGTGTTCCGATACAAAACTGACTCAGACTACAACTTAAGCCAATATTAACATGTTTATTGTGCAAGAGAGAGTTTTTTTACACAATTAACAAACAGATGAAATCATCTGAGGAGGATAAATACCTTTTTACTAATTGCAGTGACAACTAATTGGCGAACAAAAGAAGGTTCTTTTATCTTTGGGTAGTTCTGGCTCTGTTCGTTTCGAGATGAACGAAGTCCAGTTCTTGTATTCCTTGTTATCATGATAGTCAGCCTTTTTTTTGTATCGACTGTCCAGAAAGTCACAAAATTTCAGGCAGTTGCTCCCACGGTGGTTGTAATTAAGTTCCTTTTTTTTTCTTTATCTTTCCTCCAGGACGATTTTATCTTCTCATTCTTTCATTTTGTATCGACTGTCCAGAAAGTCACAAAATTTCAGGCAGTTGCTCCCACGGTGGTTGTGATTAAGTTCCTTTTTTTTTCTTCATCTTTCCTCCAGGACGATTTTATCTTCTCATTCTTTTGCCTGTCTCCTACGGCAGCTAGGACTTGACTTTCTTGCGACTGTCTTTTTCAGTGGTTGCAACTTGACTGTGTGTCAAGTTCGGGGGGGTGACTTACTCCTTCAGCAGTTAAGACTCAACTGACTTCAAAGAATTTCCTTTCTTCCAGGTCCGAATTTGACCTCTTCGACCTCTCCCGGAGACAGCTTACACTCATTTTTTTTCTATTTCCAAATAAACACAAATTGTCTATAGCTTCAGATGACCACGACACCTGCATATATGTGGCATCAAAATGACATGTATATTTTTGTTGTGGGTATTGATGACCAGAGTCCCTTTACTTCGTGTTACAATGTTTATCACTTCTTACGGTTCCCTCTCTCTGGTATATGATGTCTGTCACATAATTTACCCGCACACTGTCCCCTCACTTGGGGAGACGATGTTTACCAATTAATTTATTGGCTTACAACTAAATTTTTGTTTACAAGTATAAATATCAAATCTTTGACAATTATTATACATTTTGATTTTATCCGATGTGGGATATCTCCACAATATCATGTTTTCATTTCAATAAAATAATAAAAATATAAAAGAAAACATTGATATCATATAAAGATGATTTCAGTCTCTTTATAAATATTGATTTTCAATAATATAAATAAACAGTAAGTATGAATAATTGGATCTATTTACAAAATTTTAAAGTATTTATCTAAACAATAAATACTTCATATCATAAGCAAGATTGATATAGAAAATTCTATATAATGCCTAGACATTATATACAATGCCTAGGCAAAGTATATATAATATTAATCGCCTCACACTTTGCCTAAAAACGCTAGGCGTTCTATATATTGCCTAGGTATTCTATACAATGCCTGCATTTCATACTTTGCCGGTAACAGATATATTAATTTTTTGTTATATATAGCAAATATAATTCGTATTTTCGAGGTCCTCACATTGATAAAATCTTGCTGTATACTTTATTAAGTACAGTATACAATGGTAAATACAGTAATTTGTATGTATAACAATTTATATTATTCTTTTCTTTTATTATACAATAACAATTTATATTATTCTTTTCTTTTATTATACTAAAGCCTTTTATCGTCGTAGTTATACCGAAAGCATGAATTACTCAGTAATGAAAATCATTACAATTATAGTTTGGATCAGACAAAGATAAATCAAATATGAATCCTTTGGAGCAGGCCTGTCAAAATCTGATCTTTCTTCGGGTTATTTAAAATGATCAATATATCTTTAGATGGCCGCCAAAAACTCTTAAATGATTACAGTCTCAATTGTGTACATTTACTAAATTAACTATTTTATAGGAGAAGAAAATTTAAAAAAATAATGTATTTCTGTAATGTGTATTCTGTATTCTGTGTGAAGCAGAGAAACTAGATAATATTATGTTTGTGTGATTTATTATTAGAATAATGCTTTGCTATATTGTATTCATAAAATATGTATAATATTAAAAATTCATAAAATATAGTTGTTAAAAATGTTTGTGGCAGTGAAGCGGATCATAATGAAGTCCGCTGAGAATCGCGTTTTTGACAAGATAATTTAGAGGAAATTAAAACATATAATCAATCAATATAAAGGCACAATTTATTTCTATTAAAAACCAATAAATTTTCGATAGATATGTTGAACAGCATTTAGAACAAAAACTATTCTCTTTCAATCTCTGATCAATAATATATTCTATAAAAAGTGTATTATAAAAAATCAATAAATTAGAAAATACAGCATATTTATACATTGCAGTTTTGTTTTAGTATTTTCTTTATATTTATCTGGAAGAATTATTGTACGACGATATTTAGGTTTTTTATTTTTTCTGAAGTGTAAGCCAAGTTTGTATCTTAACTTCGAATAGTGCGTGAATATAATAATAAGTTAACAATAATAATTATTATTAAATAATAAAATCATTATATCAAGTAATTTATAAGTTCAGTCATCGTGCTTGTTTTATATTTATATTTTTTATTTCTGTAAAACGGTGTACTGTATGTATAAAAATATTTCTAACAATTCAATATTAATAATTTCTAAGCTAATGATTGAACTACGCAATTAACGAATGAAAATGTCTTCACCTAGTACTATTTTATGTACATTTTTATGCATAATTTGATTATAGAAATTCAGTACAGCATTACTATACATACCAAAATAAATTATTTTGCAGACTCATTATTTGTGAAGATTTTCATTATTAAACGATATTAGATTTAGGATGTAATTTATTAATAAGTAATTGCTAATATGAATACAAATAATTCATAAACAATCATAAAATCATAAAATCATAAGAAATTTGCTAATATTTTGAAAATAAACTATATAAATTCTATAATAAAGTATATACAATGGATTCCGCTTAATTGGGACAGGTTGGGACTAAACCATTTTGGCCCAATTAAATGAAGTAATAATAAATTATAAAATAAAATATGTAATTCGTAGTTTGATAAATAATAGGTAAAATAATAATAAATAGGTACCTATTTTTTAATGCTTTATTAAAATAAGTATCTAATTATTCGCTTTTTACCGATCGTCTTCAACACAGGGCCGCTGATATTCATGCATCGCTAATTACACAAAATCATTGATCTAATGCTTCTTCGACTTCTAGATCATTTCCATCACGCTTCTTTACCGGTGTGAAGTTCGTCCTCCACTTTTGAATTTTTAAATTTTTTCTTTTGCACTCGTTTGCACCTCGTTAGCACCTTTTGCACTTTTAATATTTTCGTTTGCACCATTTGCCCCCAGAGCCAAAACAAAATCGGGCCCAGCCCCCAGTTTCGAATTTTTTCTTTTCCACTCTTTAGCAAATCGTAGCAATTTTTGCACTTTTAATATTTCGGTTCTAGCCCCCACCGTTTGTCCCAGAGCCAAAATAAATTCGATGAAACTAAGCTCTCCCTAAATTAGTCTAATCCCTAAGCCCTCCCTAAATTAGTCTAATAACTACACCCTTACTCAATGACGCGTTTATTTCCGGCAGCTTCCCACGGGAAAGTGCAATGTCCCAATTCCGATAGTACAGCAGACCCTGTGTAAAACGCGATGGATTCGTTTGCATTAAATTAAACCGTCTTTTACGAACCACATAGCAGATATTGATATATTTATGAATTATCAAAAAAAAAAAATCTAAAAATTTAAATATTAATTGCAACATGCAATTCAAATATTAATTGCAACATGTTCGTTAATTTCCGGGAGTTTGAAAAAGGAAATAATATAAATATTAAATAAATAGGGCCTAATTAACCTAATCTTATAATAATGTTATTTAAACATTTGTCAATAAAGCAAGAAAAAACGTTTATTTATCTGCGCTTAGGTTGAAGATCTGCTTTTAATTTAATTTAAGTTAGTTCTTTTAATTAAATTAAAAGCAGATCTTCAACCATAATCCATAATGCTAATGCTTCTCTGAGCATTAGCATTATGGATATTGGTAGAGAACAATATATTCATTAAATTTCAATCATTCTATTCTCCAGATATTGCACCGAATGACTTTTTCCTTTTAAAATTAAAACCATATCTCAAGGGAAGAAAAATCGATACTGTAGAAATCATACAGAATTAAATTGCGAAAAATTTTAAGATTTCTACAGAAAAGTGATTTTAAAACATCTTTTTAAAATTAGAAAAATGGATGGACAAGATGTATAAAAGAAGAAGGCTCTTATTTTGAAGAACATTAAAGATAATTTCATTATATTTATTATTTTGTCTTCATTTCTGTTGTCCTTGAAATTAATTATTAGATCTTGTATAAATTCTAAACGTTCATAAATATGGCATTTCAAATACATATAGGCAAAATATATAATATCAATAATTAATCGTGTGGTAAAGCTTTAGCTTATCACTCTGGTGGATCCGGTTTAAATACGGGTCCAACACCTCCAGTTTCTCAGGAGGAATCCGGGCCCAGTCCGTTGAACCCCATTCTTCAACCATCCGGTTGACCTTATCATGGGTGTTGGCCAGCCTATGACGTGTTCTCCAAGTGACCGCCGCAGATACAGTATATCTATCCCTCCTGTGATATGGCGGCATAATCTTCCTAACCAACCAATTAATCAATAATTAATCACATACACAAATATAGGAAAAATTGGAGCGACCATCTTCAAAGAATGGATCAGAATAGAATTCCAAGAAAGATTCTGAGGTAATACCATTGGGAAAACGACACGTTGGTAGAACTCATCATAGATGACTTGAGACTGTAACAGGCCTCCAGACCTAATACGTGAAGGAAGAAGAAGATCAAATCTGTTGTGCGGATCGTAATATGAGTTGTATTCTCACTATACTGATAAGAAAAATTTAAAAACATCGAACAAAGAAAACCGTAAAAGCGGAGAAACAACTCTGAGATTGAAAAGAAAAGAAAGCATAGACCGAATTGCACTGCCCTGCGCGAAACTTCGTTCCCAGCGTCGTACATCTCAAAAACAAAAAACGGATTACAAATCGCGGGCAAAGGATCGTGCTTGTGCAGATGTCCAGGGATTAACGCAGTAGATCCCAATTTCAAAAATAAACAATAGTCGGGAATGCATTGAAGACCGGGAATTTCCGGTGAGATGTCACGTTTTGATCCCGGGCTCGAGATGTTATAAAGGGCATCGAGGAGAACAGGAAATGAACGGATAGGAGAAAGAGGACGCAACAGCTTTCACCGCTTAGGTTATGCAACCCACTATCATCGTCCTCTAGCTGCATCGCACCAGCAGGGAATCGGATCTCACCTACAAGAAAAAAGTGTTTCCACCTTGAGGCATCAATTAGCAACGAAAGTAGTGCACCATCCAAAGAGGGCCCTAAGAAGCTACTGACTGGTGTCGAGAATAAATAGGTCCCCGTGTGGAGGAAGATAACATTAAGAACTATAAACTATAGGCAATTAGTATTGTACTATAGAAGTTGTGTAAAATCAAGATCTGCCAAGAATCTTCTGTTTTATAAGATATTTTTCATCTCTATATGTGTTATGATGTAATTCTCTCTCACTCAAGAAAAATATCCAAGGTATTAGCCGTATGAGCTGTCTGTCATTATATCCTTGAGCACCTTTCCATCCTAATCCGCAACATAACCATACTTCATCATCCGCTAGTTAAATCCCACCTGTTTTTCTGCATCGTTCACACCGATACCAACTGGTATCGGTACACAAGGCAAATCGCCGGCTGGCGTCCCACACTATTAATAGATTTTTTATATTGAATTTATCGGCCGGATGGCCGCGTGCTAAAGCTGTGGCTTATCACCCTAGAGAATCCCTGTTCAAGTCCGAGTCCCACATCTCCAGTGTTTCAGAAGGGGTCTGGGCCCGGTCCATTGAACCATCCTTGTACCATCCGGTTGATCCCGGTTGACCCAATCATGGATGTATGTCGCTGTATAAGTGGCAGCCGGACAGATACAGAAAATTTCTAATAAGAGATGGTGGCTTAACTAATTTAACCTAATCTTAATTATCTACACAACATATATATATACATACAGTATTTAACTTGTAATATAAATTAAAGTGACTTAAACACAGTAAACTTAGTCTTTCCCTGATTAAGAAATATCATGACTTATAGACTATGCTAGATAGGAAGCGGCCTAAGAATTTCATATGATGTTTATATAAGTGAATAATCTTTGGACAGCCGGAATTAGTGCTGTAATCTCTAATATCAAAATAGCCTCTAAAAATGAGTAAGAAGAGTTTCAGGCAGCTATAGGAAGTTCTATGACATGGTGGTGCGCTGTGAAACTGAGCTTTGGTTATTCATCAGTTCTTGCAATAATGTTTCCAAACCGATTTATTGAAAGGAATGATATAATATCATAGCTAGCATGTTCATCGGCCATTATCCGTTTTAACTTTTTTTAAGGGGATTTATTAAGGACAAAGTATATTCGACCTCAATTGTTACTATTGAATCTTTGAAGGCAAAGATAATTTATGCTTCAGTGACAGTGTCTGATAAGATGTTGAAGATAATATGGATGTAAATAGAATATCAATTAAATGTTCTCCTGGTAACAAACGGATCAAATGTTGAAGAATGCTAATATATAGCAAAAATGTGCAAAGATTATTTATTTGTTAAAAAACTTTCTAATGTTGACATAAAATTTATAAAAGCTCTGTGATTGTACCTAGGAAAATTTTTGTGTAATTAATGTTTCAAATAGGAAAAGACTTTATGTTCACCCTGCATAAAATACATACAAGTTTCGAGAAAAGTTTCAAAATTGGATAAACTGCCAATAGATCACATTAAACAAATTCGCGAGCCATAATTTGAGAATTACTAGATTAAACGTTGCAACTTGTCAATTGTTTGCAGGAGAATCGATGGATAAGTAACGATGAAAAAACATCGCTAATATTTATTCTATTCAAACAAGTCTAATTCTTTTATAAATGAGTTTCGAAATTTCAAATTTAGAATCTATATCTTATTTGATTGATTATTTCGAATATACATGTCATATTAATAATATTTAACACAACCAAAATTAAAAAAATAATTCGATATCGATCACAGTAATTCTTGTAAAAGATAATCCGTAATTATTATACTAGGCATAGAATTGTTGCCACTTTTCTTGATATTTAGTTCAGAATAGAAATAAGCTCTATTAGTATTAAAATGTAGTTTTGTCAGAACATCAGTTTGAAACAGTATTTCAGATATTGTAGAAGACTATATATTAGGGGTGTTCAACCCTTTTTTACTATGGGAGCTACTTTTCTATACTAAGTTATTCGGCGATCTACTTTCTTATAAAGATCACATTCAGGTTCCCTCAACCTGATATCTGATTACGTACAACTATGCAGTTAAATGCACTCACTTCGGAAAACTCATTCTCCCAGCCCTAAAGATTTTGTATATTTAAATTTTTTTTTTCACTTTAAATTATTTTAATTCAATAAATAAAACAAATTTATTAAAATAAAATATTTATTTTTCTATTTTGGAAAATCAAAGTTAAAAAAAACAACAGATTGATTAGAGATTCATAAGTTACAGGAAATACCAGTTGATTAAAAAAACTGATATGAAATTTCGCTCTGTTTGTAGCTCGCAATATTTTCATACTCAGGTTGATAAGAAGAAGTGACCAATCGCAAATAATCATCCAAATCAGGGATGAGCAACACGCGGCCCGTTAAACATGCTTATGCGGCCCGCCAAGCATTTCTACCTGCTAATAAACAAATAGAAAACTTGTTAAAAATTTCTCATTGGTTCATCAACTTAGCTTTTTAGTTCTATTTGAAACTAATTTACTGATTCAATAAAGTTGCAATGCTTAATCGCAAAACTGATTCAATAAAGTTGCAATGCTTAATTGCAAATCAGACTATTCATTTCATTCGACCCAGAATTGGCGGCCAGGCGGCGCTCAACTTCCACTTTCGATTCGTTATTTTGGTTTCGATTTGGCGATCACTCAATTCTCGACCCAGAATTGGCGGCCAGGCGGCGCTCAACTTCCGCTTTTGATTCGTTATTTTGGTTTCGATTTGGCGGTTGGTTTGATGAGATGCAATTCCTGGTAAGTTATTAATTTAGATGATGAACAACGACGTAAAATATGAAAATAAATATTTCTTAAACAGTTAGTGTTAAGTTTATCGTGGTTATTAATTTAAATGATGAACAATGATGTAAAAATATGGTGTAAAATCTGAAAATAAATATTTCTTAAACAGTTAGTGTTAAGTTAGTATTGTGGAAATAAATATTTCTTAAACAGTTAGTGTTAAGTTTATTGTGGTTATTCAATAAATATTTCTTAAACAGTTAGTGTTAAGTTAATATTGTGGTTATTCCAAATAAATCCAAACAACTTGCCAAATTTATAATTCCCTTGAAGTTTGTATTGTGGTTATTCATCGTGAGGTTAGCTAATGGCTGGAATCTCACAAAGCAAGAACCAATTACCATATTTTACATATAGTTAATACTTTTAATAGTGCGAGAAATTCATGGAACCAATTATTCGCACTAATCGAGGCCTACCTGTATAAGAATAATAATGTTTTTGTTAATAAATGAAATTTTATGAATTTCATCTAGAAATTTTTTTGTTAATAGGGTGTTATGAGTGGTGCAATTCCATGGAGTTTATTACAAAGTCAATATTTTTCTGATCAACATTATAAAGATGAATTTTGGAAATTGATTCATTCTCCAGAAAAGGTAATTGATTTTAGATCAATAATAGTTCTTAAAAATGATTATATCCCTTTATCTCCAAATTTTAGAGGATGAAATTATTGTAAATATAGAATAAAAATAATATGTTATCACAAATATAAAATAATTTTAGAATAATAATAGTTAAAATAAAAGTTTTACTTTATACTTGAACTTTTAGAAATAAATGTCAGAATATGTTTATGAATGTGTTTTTTGAAATAAATGTCAGAATATTTTAGCAAGAATTCTATTTTGTAACTGCACTTGTTAAAATGATAGCATAATTAAGTACCAAATATATTTATAAACATTTGAATCTAATTCTTTTACAGTAGTTATTTTTCTGACATTTTACAAAGTGCATAATACTAACATTGAGAAGATTGAAACATAGTCTGCACTAAATTATTTGATCAGTATTTTCTGACATTTTTAGTTTCACTGCTTCCTTTTCATCAAATTTCTTAAAATGCTTTCTTATGAAAAAAATACAATGTTTTAGTTATTATTATTATTATTGGTCAATGATTTAAGAAAGTACTTCTTGTAATATATCTTGGAATACTGTCATCAACATTTTATGATTGAAAGGGTTTTTTGATGTAATCTCTGCTTTGTAATTGGAATGTTCTATTATTCAAATCTATAAAATACATTTTTAATTGATCCAGTTATGAAATACATGTAATTCTTGGTTTACAAATTTTTCCAAATATAAAATATCAAAAAAAAAATCAAAAATATTACATCAAATGCAATAAATAAATTATAAACATTTATAAAAAGTTATTTAAATCCACATACATAGCAATACAATACAGTAAATCTGATTTTGTAGCAGAAATTCTGTCGTCTGCTTTTAAATAGGAAAATTCAAAATAGCAGCTGAGAAATGAAACTAGCGCTTCCTCTGGTTTTATCAGCATATTATGTAAATGATTTCTATTTCTGGATTGTGCCTAAGATAGTAATTCATCTGCATTAAAGCTCATCTAATTATCTGTCAATAATAATGAAGAATAAAAATTCTTTAACATAACAAATAATTCCTTTATTATTGTAATTTTCTTGTTTTTAAAGGCTATATTTTTATTTATTTAGATAAATAAATCATTATTTAATCATATGCTATTGATTTTGTTGACCTTTTAATTAATTTTACTGTGGTAACAATTCCTTGTTGAGAATAGAACTCCAGATTTTAATAATATGTCTATGGTAAATTCATTTTTGATTTTTATAAGTTCTTACTTAACAAGCTCACTTCAGAAACAGATTATTTCAAAAAGGTAGAAACTTCCTGTATATTAAAAATACAATATATAAATATTTTTCAGTAGTATACTTTTGGGGGCCAAATAACAACAGTGTCTAAATTACAAACAAAGCTTATGTATAAATTAAGTTTATATTCAAGGAGACTGTATTCCATTATTTATAGCAATTTATACATATTTCATCATTATATATAAATTTTTTAAATTTTATGAACATTTTAAATTTATGTATAGTTTTTAGATATGCTTTCAATATTTAAAGAATATTTATTAGGTTTATAATTTTTTTTGTTTATCCACATGAAAACATTAATTATGTGGGGTCACGGAATGCCCCCCGATAACAGTCTACTCAGAACTACTTAGCCTTAGTCAGCCGGATAGTATGCTGAACACGCTTCAGACTGTTGAGAATAGCAATCGACAGCAGTGCTCAGACTACCAAATATTTTCAAGGAATGAGACCCGATTCTACTCAAAATCATCCAAATAGAAACCAATAAAGTTAGTCAATCTGACCAACAACACAAAAACATCGGATTAATTTAAAATATTCGTTCAATCTCAGGCGCTATATTCGATCTATCATTTTGAAACTGAAAAAGTTATCATTAGATGTCTATTCTGCAAATGAAAATCCTGATATACAGATTTTCATCAAAATAGGACTAAACATTAATAATTCGTCAAATTTGCAGACTGCCAATTTGTAATCGCATTCTGATCATTAACATTTTCTACAAATGTGTGAATGGATATTTCTTTCACTATGAAACACTTAAATGATTAATAAATAACGATTTTTAAGCCATAAAATCAACATTATAAGGTTAGTTTATCCCTTTCTACCCCTTTTGAATGGAATTTCGGTTTCCTATATATTTACCGAATCTGTTCAATTGTCCTTCTAAAAAATCTTCAAATTTCAATCTTCTAAGTTTTAATGAAATACTCAAATTCTTGTGGACATAATATTACATGGTCCGTAAGCATTATTTATATAAATCTAAATTTTTTTGTTTCTGAAAAATTTATTTATACGATTTAAAAAATTTATAACACAGTCAGTTTGAAACATTAGAGAACCTCTAATTTTGTTCGTTGTGACGATAACATAATTCTAAGTTTTATATAAACAGATTATTAAAATTTTTTCGAATATTCAACTAATAAATTTTATACGAATCCATCCTATTGTTACATTGCTCGGTACTTCTAAATTACAACAGTTCAGCTCTTTGAGCAGGAAGTAAAACACACCTTTATCTCAACAGTAATAGTACTTTCGACTCGATCGAGTCGAAAGTACTATTACTGTTGAGATAAAGGTGTATTTTACTTCCTGCTCAAAGACTGAACTGTTGTAATAAATTTTATTTTTTTTTATTCGTCACATGTCAGAGTCTTGTCCCATATTAAAAAGATTTTCAGAAGAGGACTAGACTTTTATAATCTCATCTTTCAAATCATTCCCGACAACTCTTTAGATAAGGGCATTGCAATATCCGACGCTTAGTATTCATTCATTGAAATGTGATGTAAACGAAGAGAAAATATACATTAAATTTATTCTTTAAATATAAAGATATGATTAATAAGTCCCTAAGTGACTTTAGAAAATATTGCAATGATATGACTAAACTTACCTTCCTACATTAGATTTATCTTCAGAATTAAAAACCTCCATGAGAACTGATTCCAAACGATACTCTGATCGTGTTGAAATATACTTAATAATATATCCTCTTGATAATGACTAAACGTTTGTATATATGTATAAAATATAAAATAATCATGTTTACAATATTGCAGAGTAATTGTCTATAGACGAATCATATTTTACAATATAATGAAGCGAAACGAATATGTTCAGACCACACCTGAGAACACAAATCACTTTTAATAAATAAAGTGTGAAATAATTTAATACGCATTCAATATTTGAATTCGTGTGTTTCATTTTTATAACTCGATTGTTAAAAAATATTTGTGAATATTTTTAATCCAAATAAAAAATCATTAAAAATGAATTCGGAGATTAAAACTCGTCAGTATTTTAAACATATTATATAAATATCATTTTGAACTTCGGTTACATATCTGTTCTCCTTCATTTTAAATTTTCTTTAGATTTTATTATAGTATGAAATTTGAACAGTAATGAAAAGTATCTGGGAATTAAAGTTGATAAAAAAGTCATTGGAAGTGCATTTTATATCAATAAAAACTGTATAGCAGTAAAAATCCAGTATAAATTTGTGATTAATTCCAAAAGTTAAATTAATTTTAAAGATCAGAAGATGATGTGAAAAAATTCATTATTTTCTTTAAGTGAGTTATTTGTATCAGAATTTAATTGTAAAGTTAAAAAAGAAAACTTATAGCAATAAATATCGGTGTCATTGGAATATTCTTTATTGTTTTATAAAAAATATTCCAATAAATTTAATACGTCTTAATTAAGCAATCAACTATTTAAAAATTTATTTATTTATTTACAATCAATGATGCTCATTTAAAATGAAGAATTATAATTTTAAAATATCGAAAATTAAATAAGTTCTATAAATTCAGTTTGTTGTAAATTATTTTTGAATTTCGTTGAAGTTATTTGAAATATTGAAAAAATTAAATTGAAAAAATTATGATTTTGTGGCCTCATATGTATCAACCATTGTAAAACAGTTTTGTGAAAACCATTTGAATCAAGTGACTGTTTACATTATTCGACATTGTATTGAATTTCATTGAAGTTATTTGAAATATTGAAAAAATTAAATTGAAAAAATTATGATTTTTTGGCCTCATATGTATCAACCATTGTAAAACAGTTTTGTGAAAAGCATTTGAATCAAGTGACTGTTTACATTATTCGACATTGTATTTTTTTCTAAAATAATCAAAATGTTTTCATTGTAAATGAATAAATAATGAAAAAATTGCTCTTCTAATGGGTAAGAATATTACTTAATGGATTTCATATAAATCAGATAGATTTAAGTGAGATATTTTAGCAACATTTATGAACATGTTTTCTTTTAATTCTGCTACTAATAATGGTCACAGATCAATAACTTTCAAGATGTATTAGTTTTATAAAAGATCTAATATGACATAGATAATATAGAATAGCATATACATGGTGATTCACCTAAAGTGTGACAGGCGATTTTCTCCGCATCCGTGTTAGATAGGAAATTGAACTGAATAGAAAAATACTCATATTAAAACGATCTTTTATTTGATATATGATTCATTACACTGAGATTTGCAAATAAGCAAACCCGGGGTGTACTTTAAAATTTTCTTAACAACGGCATCTCTTTTTATTGCAAATAGAAAATTCATTTTTATTAAAACAATTCGTTTGAAGCATTTTCCGAGTAAACTAATAATTTTTGATATACAGACAGGGACGGACAGTTAACTTTGGGAGCCCTGAACTAACACTGTTTGGGGGCCCATCCAATTAATCCAAATGAACCTAAAATGTCAAACGGTGAGAGCTACGTTAAGCTAAGACGCTTTTGAGGAGCCATGACAGGAGCTAGACTTGCAGTCGCATTTCTCTGTTGCCACATTTGCATAACTGACAAATGACAAAGTATATTTTGATTTTACCGACTACTGACAGAACCGTATTTAGTAATTACTCTCATCTAAACATCGATATTTGATATTTTATTCAAATCCAATAGTGTTACAACAACGATTTTTGTTCAGGTACGAAAAATTTTATATCTTTTTTCTTAAATTTTTAATTTAAATTGTTTTTATTTTTATTTTTTGACCACGAAGGGTGCGCGCTTTGATTGAACGGGGCCCTGGTCTACAACTCATAAAGACCATGCCGAAATCCGCCGCTATATACAGAGCATTTAAAATCAAGGATATATCACGGCCACGTAACATAAACCTTTGCAGATCCGTTGGAAGGTAGCAGAGTGAGTATTGTCACACTCAGCCTAGTGGCGCATAGAATCGCATCACGCAGAGTCCACTACAGCACGGTTTGTTTGCAAACCAGATTTAACGCTTTGTATCACAAAAATTATTAGTTTATTTGAAAAAAATCTTCAAATAAATTTTTTTAACGAAAAAAGAATTTTCTATTGGTGCATTCTTTCCAAGTGTAATCATAACTTTCAGCCTAGTATTTGCTTTCCTCACAATTTCACAATATTAATGTGATTCTCTCTAGATTAAGAAATGCACAAAATATTTTCTCCCTCACACGAAGACACTTCTCCATAATCATGTATATTTGTAAAATCTTGCTTATGCAGTATACTGTAATATGTATAAATATAGAGCAGCATGTACAATGCATATATGAAAAAATTTATATTATTGTTTTTCTTTTGTTATGTTAAAATCTTTTATCGATCGTAATTATAAAGAAAGTATGAGTCACCCAGCAATGAAAGTAATTACAGTTATAGTTTGGATTTCAGACAAAGATAAATCAAATATGAATCCTTTTGAGCAGGCCTGCCAAAATTAGTTCTTGCTTCGGGTCTTTTAACGAAAAAAAATATATATATATATAAATGACCGCCAAAAATTGTTAAATGATTACACTCTTAATTGCTTACATTTTACAAAATTAACTGTTTTATAGAATGAGAAAATTTGAAAAAATAACAGGCATTCTTTAAATGAAACAGAGAAAATAGATAATATTATGTTTGTTTGATTTATTATTCGAACAATGCTTTACTATATTGTGTTCATAAATTACGTAAAATATTAAAAATGTATAAAATATAGTTGTAAAAATGTTTGTGGCAGTGAAGCGGACCACACTGAAATCCGCTGAGAATCGCGTTTTTGACAATCTGATTTAGAGGAACTAAAACTGTATAATTCTGTTCAATATCAGTGTCACTTTTCATTTGAATATACTTAAACATAATCAATTTAAAAGGCTCAAATTATTTCTACTAAAAACCAATAAATTTTTGATAGATATGTTGAATAGCATTGAAAAGAAAAACTATTCTCTTTCAATTGCTGATCAATAATATATTCTATAAAAAGTGTATTATAAAGAATCAACAGATTAGAAAATATAGTATATTATTCATTACACTTTTGTTTTAGTATTTTCTTTATATTTGTCTGGAAGAAATATTATTCGACGATAGTTAGATTAGGTTAGTTTGATTAAGCCGCCATATCCTCATGGGATATTTTGCATCATTATTTTGCATTTTTTACTCCAGTTTCAATCAGGGAGATTAGTAATGGGCGGGGCCAGTTCCACCCACGGGCTGCACCTGTGGTTGGAACTGAAGGGTGAAGGATGACAATCGCCGCGCCGGGCACAGCACCACGAAAATCTTTTCGGGAGATACCGCACCCGAGTTGTGGCCAGCTTGTGATGGGCTCTATCTGTGGCCGTCGCAAGATACAGATTCAGAATCGGGGATTACCACTCGGCCATCCGGCAAGTAATGGGCGGGGCCAGTTCCACCCACGGGCTGCACCTGTGGTTGGAACTGAAGGGTGATGGATGACAATCGCCGCGCCGGGCCCAGCACCACGAAAATCTTTTCGGGAGATACCGCACCCGATTCTGAATCTGTATCTTGCGACGGCCACAGATAGAGCCCATCACAAGCTGGCCAACACTCATGATGAGGTTAACCGGATGGTTGAAGGATAATATTCAATAGGCCGGGCGTTGATGGGCGGATGGCCGAGTGTTAAGACTGTCGACGTGCCATGCAGGAGGACCCGGGTTCGCGTCCCGTGTCTGATAACTCCTGAAAAGTTTTTTCGGGGTGCTGGGCCCGCCCGGTGATCCCCGTCTTTCACCATCCGTCCTCCTTTACAATCAATAATCTCCCTGATTGAAAACAGGCGCAAATATGCAAAAAATATATATTACGAGCCCGGACTCCTGTTGAGAAATTGCAGGTGTGGGATCCGCATTTGAACACGGATCCTTCCGTGTCGCAAGCATTACCATGCAGCCATCGTCCGAAGCGACGATATTTAGGTGAGCCCGGACTCCTGTTGAGAAATTGCAGGTGTGGGATCCGCATTTGAACACGGATCCTTACGTGTCGCAAGCATTACCATGCAGCCATCGTCCGAAGCGACGATATTCAGGTTTTTTTTATTTGTATTTTTAACTGTAAGCCAAGATTGTTTCTCCACTTCTGGTAGTACCTATATCTAACAATAAGTTAACAATAATAATTATTAATAAATGATTAAATTATTGCTTGAAGTAATTTATACGTTCAGTCATCGTGCTTGTTTAATATCATTTACCTATATCTAACAATAAGTTAACAATAATAATTATTAATAAATGATTAAATTATTGCTTGAGGTAATTTATACGTTCAGTCATCGTGCTTGTTTAATATCAATTTTTTTTATTTCTCTAAAATTCTGTGCTGTATGAATAAAAATATTTCTAACAACTCTATCGACACCTTTTAAGATATAGACTGAACATCATTATTATTGAAAGAAAATGTTTTATCCTAGTAATATTTTATGTACATTTATATGGATAATTTGATTATAGAACAACTCTATCGATACTTTTAAGATATAAACTGAACTTCAATATTATTGAAGGAAAATATCTTATCCTAGTAATATTTTATGTACGTTTACAGTATAGCTCCTATGGATAATTTGATTATAAAAATATAATACAACGTCGCTATAAATACCAATTTTATTTACAGACTGATTGTTTGTAAAGATTTTCATTATTCAACGGTATTAGATTTAGTATGTAATTTGTTAATTAGTAATTACTAATATGAATACAAATAATTCATAAATAATCATAAAATCATAAGAAATTTGCTAATGTTTTGAAAATAAACTTCATAATTTTTATTATTAAGTATGTATTAGAGTATAATAACAATGAAAAAATGTATTGATTATAAGATAACTTTGTGCAGAAAATATGAAAAAGATTAACTTATATTTTTTTATTATATTAAATCATTTAATATAAATTTATATAAAATTAAAAATAATAATTTAAAATAAACTTCATAATTTTTATTATTAAGTATGTATTAGAGTATAATAACAATGAAAAAATATATTGATTATAAGATAAGCTTGTGCAAAAATATGAAAAAGATTACCGTATAGCCTTTATATTAAGTCATTTAATGTAAAATTATATAAAACTAAAAATAATAGTTTGTAACTTTTATAAATAGGGGAAGGTTGCTATCGATGGGCCACTTAAACAAAATGCTCCTTAAAATCGTCAAATTTTGCAATTTTACAGTTCTGTACATGTTAATATAAATATTACTTATCATACTACACATATCTAGAAATAGACGTTACAATTATGAAATGTTAAGTAAATATTAGAAAAATAAAAATAGGTGCTATTGGCCCAATGAAGGAAACCGATCGCCTTCATTGGGCCGGGGAGTTTCTATGAATGGGCCGGTAGCTATTTTATTTTTTAATATAGTATCACCTTAATACAAGTCAGTAAAATATTTAAAACTGTTTTGAGCATGATTCGAAAATATAAAATGCTGATTATAAACCAATACAGACCACAGAAAATGTATTGAAATATATTTAGTGATAGATTTGTATTATTCACCCGGAATCATTAAATGCTACTTTAAAATCAGGAGTAGGCTCTTTGTTTACTCTTTTGTAACCATAAAATAATGTGAGAATCTACGAAATAACATTGAATTTTGTTTATTAGAAACAATTTAATGAAAATGAGAATTTGAGGGTAATTTATTATTAGTATAAAAAGAACAATAATCATATCTTGAAAACTTTAATAATATTATAATAGTAGGCTAATTATTTTTATATAATTAGCCTACTATTATAGTTTAGTATTATATAATTATTATATTATATTTATTAGTTTAGTATTATATTTACTACTATTGCCTTCAGTATAATTATTTTTTAATAAAGAAAATGAGATCATTATCTGATTATAGATTTAATTACTCCCGATAGGTTTTTTTTCTAAATCAGATACAATGATATTTTATTGCACAACTCGAAAATGTTGCAAAATATTAGCCTCGATATAGTTTCCATGGTTGGGCCACCAGCCCATTCATAGCAACTCAGACTGGCTCATTGAAGGCAACAAGCAGCCGGTATGCAATACGTCCTTGACTTCGGTTATAACAAAGTAAACTTCCATTGTTAATATGGCTAAATACCGCTGATTTAACACAGTTTTAAATATTATCAGTAACAACTAAAACACTATTAACATCTTACTGATATCCATATTTTGTTGACATTGAAAAATTAGAAGAATAGTACAAAAATCTTTCCTTTTTGTATAGAAATCTTGTTTGAGCATGGATCGACTCATAGTTAAGATGGCGATTTTCAAGCTTTGTGTAGTTCATTAAACAGTCAATAAGTACAGCCTACAGTCAATAACTACAAAATAATGGAGGTGGCTCATCGAAGGAGCCGGCCCAATGATAGCAACCTTCCCCTATATAGAACTAGGGCCACCGAGAGAAATTTTTGGACCTGTGACAAGTCTGTGGTCCGGGCCCCACTTAAAAAAGTGCAACACTTTGATTTAATAAAAAAAGCCATATAAAACATTAAATATTTATTTAAAAAGTGTGCAATAAATTCAAAATTCGATACATTACATAACATGTTATATGTAAAATAGTTTATTTTGGCACGACTGCTTTGGGTGCTTGTTTGGTGATAGACAGTGCACTCTGGCGGCTTCCTGCAAACTATCAGACACGTCATAGCCGACTAGAAAGACACGTTATATGACGTCAGAGCCAGTCGGTCGGCCCCATTTTGATGCCGGGCCCGTAACAAAAGTCTCGGATGTTATTCCCTCTCGGTGACCCTGTATAGACCTCATGTATAAAACGAAAATGTTTATTTTGTTAATATAAAAATATATGTAATTATAAATTATTATTAAAACATTAAATTTGCCATTGTATTATGCGAGAAAGTAGTCTATGTTAAATATATATATTTTTCTCTTTTATTTCCATAAAATGCACTTGTCTTCGGGATTCATGAAACTGTTCAAAGGACATTCAAAGGCTTTCGAAAAATCAGGTGAATTCATCAAAGATAATAAAACTCTAAAGAATAAACAACAATAAAATAATTGTGAACTCAACAGTTAATTATTAGAAATGTACTAAAAATATTTTACCTGTATATAGCAGGACTGTGGGATCCAGTCTCTTCAATATTTTCTGAATCCGACCATCTGCACCAAGTCTAACAAAGAAATTTAAACTTGTTTTATGTTTTCATATAATGTACTATTGAATAAGAATTTTGATTAATTATCAATTAATAATTTTTATAAATCAGTAATCTGAAAATGAAATAATTTTATTCATTAAAATGTATTATTTTAATATATTGTAAAAAATTTTAAATATAGGGGAAGGTGGGACAAACCGGGTTCCTCTGTATCTCCGTGATGATTGCTGGAATACTGCAGCACTCACAAACTATCTCTGGGTCGTTATTGTGCTAGTAGGAACTGAAATGGAAACGACTGTGCACCCTAGTTGCTTTGTTAAAATGTTTTAAAGTTTTTGTGCTGAAATGTTTCAATTTTGTGATTAACATACACCACTCTATAGTATACGAGTATAGAGTGGTGAATACCCTACATTTGTGCTGAAATGTTTCAATTTTGTGATTAACATACACCACTCTATAGTATACGAGTATACTATAGAGTGGTGAATACCCTACCCTATAGTAATGATTACACGAATAATCATTATCGATAAGCATATCTCCGTATTCATTAGCTTTTAAGAAATATTTTAACACATTGATCAATATTTTACTGCATCATTGAATGTAGGTATAACATTTTTATTAAAACATATCGTAGTGGGTCAAAACCGAATAGCACCCATTCGTTCGCCATCAAAAGACAAAATCAAATCTCATCTGTAAAATAATCATTGAATCTATAAGCTGCTAATCAGTCATACGGGTTCGTTTGTCAAAAAACTCCGAAGTGAGCCCAATTATCCTTCTGGTGAAAATTGATAATTAAAAACTATTTTCATGAACAATTCATTTTATTAATGTCAATTTTTTGTATCAAATATGATAAATAAATGATATTTTCTCTATTTTTAGGACATTTTAAATAGGTTTTATCTATATTTTTGATATTTACTATGGTTGTGGGGAGGAGCCGAAACTAATTAATAAATTTTCAATTAAATCTTATGGAATCGCGTCTTGTATAACGACGGTTTTGGTTAACGTGATAATCCTGGAACAGATTGCCGTCGTTAACCAAGTCACCACTGTATATAGTCTGAAGATCGTCTTTAATAGCCGAAATATATCACTGTATGACGTGAAAATCTAATTAATTCAAAAATGATTAGTGTGAACATTAAGATACTAACTCCATGGATGTTCTCTCTTTCAATGGAAGTACGATAATTACAGCAGGGCAAAACGAAGTTGCCGCTGGAATGTTAGACCTAATTTGCCAAGTAAATAGTTTTGTAACTATATTTTACACAGCTTTTATGCCGCACCCGAATCTTGTCGCTAGAATTAACTCCATGGATGTTCTCTCTTTCAATGGAAGTACGATAATTACAGCAGGGCAAAACGTAGTTGCCGCTGGAATGTCAGACCTAATTTGCCAAGTAAATAGTTTTGTAACTATATTTTACACGGCTTTTATGCCGCACCCGAATCTTGTCGCTAGAGTGCTGTGCATCCCTTGCAAACCTGCTTGGCGTGACCCGAATTACAGACTATATATATATGTTATCTAATATTTAATAATTAATCATTTAGATTAATTAAATTGCATTTATTAGTATATTATAATGCAGCAAACAGTAAATTTCGAACTATTATTGTATTATTTTAACAAATTAAATAGATAATATTAATTACT
Organism: Olivierus martensii; assembly: GCA_000484575.1. Lineage (NCBI taxonomy): Eukaryota > Metazoa > Arthropoda > Arachnida > Scorpiones > Buthidae > Olivierus > Olivierus martensii. The sequence continues at coordinate 26,776 of AYEL01065197.1, read as the reverse complement.
AGTATATTTAGATAAATAGAAAATAATGTTATAATGGATAAAATAACAAATTGATTATAATAAATTGTATTACGTTTTGTGAATGAAGCAAATTCAAAATATTGTCTTATTTCTTAAATCAAGCTTATCTAATTAACTATATGAATCAAAAAATAAAGTAAATTCTCCATTAAAATGGTTTTTTATTGTTGGTAAGAATTAAATTTTCAACCTGTTCTTTTACTTAAATATACAGTAATTTGATAAATACTTTCATTGTAAAAGTTTTTGAAATTGCTTAACTTTAAATAAACTAAATTATTTGAAAAATTCTTAATAGGATTTTTTACCTGAGAATACGTGAGAAAGAACATTTGTCGGTTACTAAACTCTAGTTCTGGAAGTTTAGGTTCCTCTCCATGCTGTTTAAAATACTTCTCATAAGCCTATTCAGTGATTAATAATATTGTGAATTGCCAAAATAGTTCTAACAAGTAAGTTATCTTTACAGCTAAATATAAATCATATTTACTCTTAAAGATACGATTATTGCATTATTATCTGCAAAATTTTCTTCAATTGTACTGCTACCGTTTATCTGAAAAAAATAATTCAAATTAAATATATTTGTAATTAAATATTTTTTTAATTTTATATTTAATTTTACGCAGCACTACCAAGATAATTCCGCATTATTCTTATTGGAGAAAAATAAAAGATTCAATGATATTCAGTAATATTTTAGCTGCAAATTCAAATTAAAATTGAATAAAAATATGTCTTGTATATTAATCATTAGCCAAGAGCCCGGCATTGCCGGGAATTTTTAATTCAAATTAAAATTGAATAAAAATATGTCTTGTATATTAATCATTAGCCAAGAGCCCAGCATTGCCGGGAATTTCTGGCACATAATAAAATTTGTATGTTAACTGTTATGTCTTTAATACGTCGGTATAGTATTCCGGTTAAGAATAAATTTTAAATTAATTTAAATGAAATTGTAAACTTTATAAATAATAGGCTCATAATAAACCACATAAAAATATTGTTTTTATTATATGAATTACTTATTAAAATATTCAAAATATATTAGAACTTTTTGTCCAATTTTAACGTTGATTAACATATGTTATCACAGTTATGTCAACTTCATGGCAACATGACATCACAGGGAAGTCATATGCAGTATTAACAAACCAATTTAAACAACGTGAAGGATTTGATTGTAAGATCCTAATCTGTGCCTTTTTTGCATAAGAATTTGATAGTAAGAAATACAGAAATTAATGAACCTGTGCAAAGATGGCACACAATATGATCTTGCTATCAAATCTTTCACGTTGTTTCAGTTATTTTAGCTGCAATCTTTACAGTATTTATTCCTATTAGCATATTTAATGTATCCAGATTTTTGATGGAACATATTGTAGTTATTAAAATTTGTGATGAAACTAAAGACTGATTTATGTTATATTTAAATTTAAAGAAATTTTCCTTTCAAACATAATTATCATCAGATCATCAATATACCCTATAGTATGTTTAATATTATATATAAAATATATCATCAATATAAATGCCGAATAATACAAATCCAACTATTGATCATTGAGAAACTTCATTCAGAATTTTGAATGGACAAGAGATTTTATTATTAATTATCATAACATAATATTTACTACAAAAATAAAACCTAAATCACAACTTAACACATGCATTGGCATTTGTGTGGTTTAGTACCTTTAAATTGATCTACTTTATACCAGTGTTTATACTATTGCTAGTATGTTTCATTGAAAAATACACCGAATTATATGTTACATATTTTGTTGAATAAGATTGATTTATGTCAGTTTAATCTATATCTATATTACTTATAAAATACAGATTATGTTTGTGTGTAACTTTTTGATTTAAAATCTAAAAAATATATTTAGGAATATGATATAGAATTTTGTTCAATACTGAAGAATAGAATATAGAATGAAGAATAGAATATAGACTATAGAATGTCCCTACGTTGCCCTTTTTTTATTCGGCCTTTTTTAGAGTTCTAGCGGACCCAATTTTTAGATTAGATTATTTTTGACAATAAGTGTCGGTAGATGGTATAAGTGTTAAAGTAATATAGAATTCTAGGTATATAGAGTACCGTATTGAATCGACATTTTATATCCTCCTGCCAATAGATAATCGCAGATAATTTTATGTAAAGTAAACTATAATACTATATTTCTTTTCTAATTTATAAATACAGCAGTTGCTTACCTGGCAAACGAAGATCACATTTGGAAACGTTTTCCTTCAAATATTTTGTAATTACTTCTTTTTATATCTAATTTCTTTTACCTTGCGTCAGAAAAGAATCTATGACTTTTCTGTTCGATTAGAACAATTTACGGCACTATAGTAAGGCATGTTCTTAAGAAATAACCAGAAAACCTATGAACGCAAAGATAACTCCTTATCTAAGAGGATATAAAATGGCCGATTTGGTGGTATCTGGTGGCGCAAAAGAATGCGGTACTGTATATATTTAGGTACTCTAAAATAATGTAAAATCTGTTTTATAACAAACATATTTCTCTTACAAAGTACAGATAAATCCATTATAGATGATCATTCAATTTTGTATGTTCAAGTAGGTTGGCAGTAAACGAATCTACTCGAAATCGTGGAAGAACTAAAAAAATTAAGACCAATTTAAAAAGAATGCAATATCGGTCGTAAATTGACTTTAGTTAAAAATATCACTGATTTTCGTAGTGAGGAAACATTGACCGAAAGAAATATTGGCCTTGAAAATAATCGGAACAGAATAAAAGTCACCCGAGAAAACGAATGATTTCTTTTTAAGCATTGACAATGGAACTATACCAAATACAAATGGATTACTAAATTGTGAACTATGTTTATATATCGATGTCAGGTCGGATAGGGGGAAATAGACATAGTTATATAGTACACACTATACTAATAGACATAATTATATAGTAATATAATTTCGTTTAGCAAATTTTAATTTTTGTAAATATATTTTATCAGTTTTTTTAAATTTTTTAAATTTTATCTGCTGGGCAGGGAACGTTTCTAAGTGTAATCATAGATTTTTATTTGAACATTTCGGTATAAAATCTATCAATTAAAAATTCGCAAAATCAAAATTTTCCTTAATCGGTCAAGGACTGGTGCAACCACCCTATCTAGATTTGGATCAACAGTGGCCATTTTATAATTTGCCAAAGATAATAAAATAACAAAATTGAAAATAGTGTATAATAAGATATGTGGCACAACTTATTTACCTGCAGAAGCAAATACATTAAATTTCGATGTCAGAAAATTTATGTTTTTTTTCTTATCACTTATAATTATTTTTTTTCTTATAAAGTTTTCAGTGTATCTGTCAAATTTCTATACAATAAAACAAACTATTTTAAAATATTCTATTTAGCAAAAAGTTTTTACTTTTCTCTTATAAAGATATAAATATTCTTCGCATTCATTTTTAGAAAAAAAAAATTAACTAAAAGAATTAATGATTAGATTTTTAATTACTGTTATTAAGTTTTCAGAAATAAGAAATTATTTAAAATTATATTATGAAATCAACTTTTTTTTAAATTAAATTCATTTATAAGCTACGAATTTGTTTTCAAAAGAATATTAATATAGAAAAAATTAAACAATAGCTATAAATACTGCAAAATTTTAATTTCTGTATTTTGAATTCGCATTTAATTATTTTTCTTTTATTAAAGAAAAATAACTAAATTATCGATATTTATTAAAGATTGTCAACATAATTAAATAGTAATTTACTATTTTCACTAAACTGAATATAGAAAAATTGCTTAAAATTGTATTGTTGCTTTAATTAATCAATCAAACTTATTAAAACGAAAGATATATACATTTATTTATAAGAAGAATTAAAAAATACAATGAATATTTAAAATTATATTAAATTTAAAAAACTTGAAAATACAGTGATTGAAACGATAAATTCAGGATTTGTCACACACACACACACACACAAACAAACACAAACAAACACAAACACACACACAAACACAAACACACACACAAACACAAACACAAACACAAACACAAACACACACACGAACACACAAACACACACAGATTTACAACACACAAACAAACACAAACACAAACACAAACACAAACACAAACACAAACACAAACACACAGATTTACACACTCACACAGGCGCACGTGCACGCACATAGGCACACAAACACAGACACGCAAACACACACATACGTCTATACTTTACTTTTTGCATATCTTCAATATTTCTGGAGTTTGGTTGGTTAAAAATTGTAACTTCTTCCAAGAAAGTCATCTTGTTCAAGCTGAAACATTTTATTCATCTTGAACAATAATGAATTTGAATAATATCTAATGAAAAAATAAGGACTAAATCATATTTTCATTAGATATGATTCAAATACTGTATTATTCCACTTGAAAATAAGTTTTGATATCAATAATTATATAGCTCCATGTAATCTAATGTAATATAAATTTTAAATACTGTATACGAAAGAAGTTGGTGTTTTAAAAAAATAGACATCTGAATATTAGTTTGAAGAATTTAGTTCGGCTGGTTGTTTTTCAGTTTTGAAAGAAATCTATCTAATTAAAAATATATCTTTCAGAAAGATTAAAGTTTTTCTATTTCATAAATGGAAGACTCCATACATATGCAGAATTTGCTTCATAAATGCCAATATCTATAGAGTATAGAGAGAAATTAGATGCCCAAGACATTAGGGAGAAACTAGAGATTAGGAAGAAAGGATACATAATGAAAAATTGTATATTTTGCATATATTTATTATAAGTTTCTTATTATCACCAATTTAGAAGAATTTTAAAAAGTCTGAAAAGTTGTTTCGGTACTTCCGTATTAACGCCACCGCAGCTGTGTATACAACAAGATTGCTCTTTATTGGCGCATTAGCGCAACTTCTGCTGCGGTGGCGTTAATACGTAAGTAACGTTGTTTTATTTGTTTTAAATATTTATACTAAATTTATTGTTAAAACAAACCCGGATTAAGTAATCATACTTCAACCTTTAATAACTTTAATAATTTAGCCATTTTCTAAATAATAAATAATTCAAAAGTTATTAAAACAAAAATCTTTGAAATTTCGACATCCTCTATTCTTAAAACGGTTTATTGTAAAGGATTAATTGACTGTAGAATCGATAGTAACTTCAACAAGTTGACATCTTCTTACATTTCACAAAAATTCAATATATAATGTCAGAATATATTATGAGAATAGCTCTGAAGTTTAAACATCTGTAGTTTGTAAATCATTGAAGGTAATGCGTTAAATGAGGCGGCATCAAGGTTAATGGGAAAATTTTACTACCCAATTTTATGAAAATATACAAATTAGTTCAAAAGTTATTAATGGAGAGCACACATGTAGACAGCATGATGGTCTCATAAGCTTAACTTATTCTTGGATAGTAGCCATAATAAAAAATCACTTTTCTATATAGACATTAGTTTATTATTTTTAGTTAATTTGATTGAATAATTTTAAAAGATCATATAAATATTACAATATATATATTTATTAGGTTGCAAGACCTGTTGTTTTCCGCATTTCCATTTCCTTCCGCCCGGAATTCCACAATTACATTGGATAAAATTTTCAAAAATATGATATTATTGTCTTTCATAGAAATTTATTGAGTAATTTTTATTTAAGATAACAACAATCATGTGGATAAATAAACATTTCTGGATCTATTTAGCTCCCAATTAATAAACAAAAAATGCCAGAAATCATTATATGCAAATATATATTTGTATAATCTCTTATTACTGTTGCATTAATGACTATAGTATGCAGAAATAATTTTCTGAAAGCATTCTAAGTGTATGTGAGTTATGTATATTTACTTAAATTTTATCTTTAATATAGGATCACTACAGCATTATCATCATAAAGTGTTTTCTTTAAAAATTTAAAATTATATTATTTTAAATTATATAATTTTCTAATTTATTGCATTTTAAATAACACTTTAAATATTAAAAGTAATTAATTAATTCTAAAATTTAGAATGATGCTTTTGTTGCTGGATGCCAGTTTGCTCGTAATTATCCCAAAAGTATGGAACAAGTAAAAAAAATAGAAGCTGAACAAAATGGACCTGTTATTCAAACATATAAAGAAAAAAATGTATCACAGATGGGAAGTCTTCCTACAATAGGTCTAATTGAAGAAAAGCGGACTACTGATAAATCTTTCCTCTCTTATTTCAAGTCTTCACAAAAACTTTATAGTACTGGTATTAGAGATACATCGGAAGAAAAAGCAGAAGATAATAATCAAAATAACATAGCAAATAATAAAAATGCTAAAGAATCTGCATCTTTTTTATTTTCTGAAACACTAAAAGAAACTTTACAATTTAGAAAAAAAATATCAGATTCTAGTGATGTTTTAAAACAAGAAACATTGAATTTTATGAGAGGTATTATGGATGAATGCACACATCTTGGAAATTTTTCTGTACCTGTCGATCCAACTCTTTCTATATTTGTAACAGCACAAAGAGATGCATATGTTTTACGCCAAGGCATCAAATCATTACCAGACTTATGGCCTGGTTGTGAAGTTAGATATTTAGACTGTGGTCACATTGAAGCATTTCTTTTTAATCAAGGAGTTTTCAGGTAAGTGGAAATTATTTACTTTCTTGTTTAAATTAATAGCATCAGTTTTAGAAATTTTATCTCACTTTTATAATTTATATGTAATCTTATCTCTTCAGCAATTTTGGTCATACCTGATTATTTCAATTGTAGAAAAATCTATATTTATTTTTATAGAATTCTGTGTATTTAATTTTGTAGTCAAATGCAAATATCTGCTTCAAGCCAAAGTTGTCATATATATAATTATATTATTTGTGTGCGCAGATTGAACAAGCAAATTATTCATAATTCCTTTTAATGTAAATTGAGTCATAATTAAATTTATTTAAAAGACCTTTGTCTTTAAAATGCTGAATGATTTTGTAGTCAAATGCAAATATCTGCTTCAAGCCAAAGTTGTCATATATATAATTATACTATTTGTGTGTGCAGATTAAACAAGCAAATTATTCATAATTCCTTTTAATGTAAATTGACTCATAATTAAATTTATTTAAAAGACCTTTGCCTTTAAAATGCTGAAAGTAGTTTAATGCATAAGCATAAACTATAACTATCAAAAATAGCAATTTTTATTTTATTTATTTATTTTCGATCTTCGTATGAATCAATTTATTTTATGACAAAGAAATAAAATTGCACTAGAATTAAATTGAAGAGATGACAACATTTTAAGATTGCATTTTATGCATAAAGTTTAATATCAAACAAAATAGACACTTTATTATGTGAAATAAAACTTCTGAAATCTTTATAATATATGACATGACAAAACCAAAATGTAGTTTGAACATTCCTGTTTGTTTATATTTATAGAATAGCTATACTAAAATTATAATTTTCAAGTTGAAATTATTAAAAATTTATTAAAGGATTTAACATTGATTCTTATGATCCTAATACTGCAAAATTGATTCCAAAGTTTAAATTAGAAAAGATATTACAAGCTGCATTGAAACAAATTGTGGAAGATTTGTTTCAATACTGCTTGATAATAATAAAATTAGATAATGTGGAAGATTTCAAATACATTTCTATAGGATGGAGGAAACCATTTTCTATCAAATATATTTAAATTGAAATTTTGCATGAAGTTTTAGTGTTAAGTCTAAAAGAATCTTTTTTGGAAATTTTAATATGGTTGATGAACATAATGCTCATGTATAGTAACTGTTTCATTCATAATCATAAACTATTAAGTTCTTCTGCCAATTAAAAAAAACAAGGGATCCACAAGCACTTCAAACAGGAAAAATACACAATTTATTGTTAGATATTTAGTACATATACTAATAATAACATGCAGTAATGTTTTCGGCTTTCTATAGCCCTGAGAGAAATGGCTGAGGAGGGTCTAGAAGGCCAAAAACATTACTGCATGATATTATTAGTATACGCACTAAATATTTAATAATAAAGTGTGTATTTTTTGTGCTTAAAGTGCTTGTGGATTCCTTGGGTTTCATTTAGTTGTGTTTGTTGCTTTTCTTGATGTTAGTTTACATTAATTATGTTAAAAATAAACTTATTTCTAGCATAATTAATATTTTAATATGAAGTCAATTTTTTATTTAACTCTCGGCTAGAATCATGAAAACTTCTGTAATGGAAATTTCTTCATAATATTAATGAATTTTTCAATATTTTTTCATGTAATATGTAATTTTACATAAAAAGTATATAAATATTTTGTTTATAATATATAAATTTTAATTAAATAAAGTGACAAAACCAAAATGTTATTCTTTTATTTTTTTCAGAAAATCGATAATTGATGCTTTGGAAAGAACAGCTGATAAATATTTTCTTAATAATTCATTATCTGAAGAATGCAAAAAAATATAGATTGTTTCTTTTTGTTTAAAAGTTCAAAAAAATTACCAAATTTTAAAAATTTGATGATATTTTAGTTGATATTTCAATATGTAAATGCAAATTAGAAATGATGATTTTTGTATATTTAATAATGAAACAGAAAGAAATTTTATCTTGATAAAACGATCATAAATCTTTTATTAATAAATAACTTTTTTATATATACAAGATGTATACAAGATACACAAAATTTTTTACTAATGGATTTTGCGATTATTTCAGATAATTTCAAAGTAATGTGTTATATGTCATACATATATTATTTGTACATTTATATGTTCTTTACTATATTTTAGTAGAGTTCAAAATGCAGTTTATAGTAAAATTTATCAGTATTTTTAATTTCATTTTTGACAATTTTAATTCTATTCTTTCTCTTTATGGTGTTTCAATTATTGTTATTACATTAGAAATTTATACTAATTAATATTAAAATAGTTGAAATGTTTCTATAATTTATACTATATAAAGATTTTCTATATCAACATGTAAATATTTTTACATTCATGTAGCTTATATACATTAATAATATTTATGGAAGGGGGAAAATATGAGAAATTTTTCCTTTCAGATTGAAATATGCTTGAAAGCACCCTATAAATATATAACTATTTAAATAGTTTAAATAATATGTAGCCTAGTCAATAAATAACAAACTTTGAAATCATTATAGATACTCCTCACTTAACGATTGGATTCCATTCTCACGAATTTGTCATAGAATGGTCAGTAAGCGACTAACTTGCTCTTATATATTTAGAACAAGTTATTCGCTTAAGTTCACATGGCTGTAAAGCAATTTAACGATTGGATTCCATTCTCACGAATTTGTCATAGAATGGTCAGTAAGCGACTAACTTTGTCTTATATATTTAGAACAATTTATTCGCTTAAGTTCACATGGCTGTAAAGCAGTGGCGGCTCGCCCATAAGGGCTGCAGGGCTGCAGCCCTCCCACCAAAATGAAAACATTTTTAAATTATTATAGCTATTACATTACCATACAATTATTTTACAAAAACATATTTTTTCCGATCGTAGTAGCCCTATATTTATTTTTGAATTGTACCTCAATAGGCGCTCTGTATTGTATTGTATGAGTCAGTGCGATTGCGTACTCATCAGGGCTGCAGTCAATGCAGACCGAGTCACATTATTGAGCAGGTGGGGGTAACCCGTGATATACGTTTTTGTGATATGTAAATTGTGGGCTGCAAACATTGTAGTCCGCACTACGTATTTTATTATACGAACTTCGAATTTTATTATAATTTTTTTCAGCCCTCCCACAAAAATCATCAACGAGCCGCCACTGCTGTAAAGACATTTATATCTTAATTATGTACAAAGTATTTTTCTTCATCAGATTTTTGAAATTATGAGTGTGAGGAATTACATGCAATAGAAGTCGTAAGCGATGCATATGAGGGAAAATCAAATTTTCCATTAAAAATAAGTCATAAGCTTGGACGTAAATTCGAGCAGTCATTAAACAGATAAGTTGTTAAGTGAGGAATACCTGTATGCTAAAAATTTGTATATCTTCAATGATATAGTAGTTTGCAGAATCAGAAAAGTTTGTAGAATATACAATATTCTATAAATTATGTTATAAGCTTTATTTTATTGTTTTATATAAGAAATAAAAACAAATTTTGGTTAATGAAATAAAATGTCAAAGCAAATTTAATTACTGTATCAATAAATTTTCAATTGGCTAATATTCAGATTAATGTAAAAAAAAATTTCTTTAACGATTTTGAAAATTTTAATAATATGGAATGTATCATTAAATAAAATTCAACAGCACAACAATCCATATAAAATTAGTAATAAATAGTAAAATGATTATTTTTATTATATAATCGTGTAAATTTTATTAAAATAAAAAAGTCTGATAATATTTGATATGGTTTTTAATATAAATCTGATTTTAAATAGGTTAAAGATTAAGTGCCATATGATTTTAATAAAAAATATTATATGATATTGATAGATTTTAATTTCTGTAATAATGTACACATTAAAGCTTATTATTGTAATTTGTTAATTTGAAATTTTTATTGATTAATAAAAAATTATATAGTTATGAAGTAATTTATTTATATTTTAATTAATTATATTAAAGTAACAAAAAGTAATAATTAAGTTTTTTCTATAAATATTAATCCAAATTTGTAGAAGTTGAAAATTTCTATTCATTGCAGGAAACACATGTTTTGTTTATACACTTTTATATTAATTTTGATAAAACAATTTCAGATAATATATATAGTTAAATACAAAGTACTTCAGTGAAATAATTGTTTCATTCTGAATTTTATATAACAAACAAACAAATACAAAATAAATTATATAGCCAGTGTTGTAATTAAACATTAATCACACAATTTTTTTCCATAAACATCTCATCTGGTTAAAAGCTGTATAACTCTATACTAATTTATTAATGTTGATAGATAGATTATTTTTAATAATTAGTTTAAAGATACCTGCGAAGTTTCAGCATATAACAAATGGATTACAATTCAAAAAATAGGAAAAAAAAAAAAAATATTTTTAAAGGGAAATTAATGAATAATGCTCAACAATTGTTATGATGTTTTATTATCTCAAATTGTTAGTTGTTAGCTATTATTTTTGTCCCAAATTACTGAATGTGCCAAATTTTTAAGCTAATCTGTCAGTAAGAGATTATTTGTTTTATGTAGTTATGAGAAACATCTACCTATCCGTTTCTATTGTCACTGGAATAGGTATTGGAGCAGTTTTTCTATTGCAAAAGAAGTATCGATTAAATAGGAACAAAATCTTAACTGAGAGCAATTTCTTTAGAAAGTGTCTATCGCCATGGATGAAGGATTGGATGGTAAATAATTCACGCGTATTTAATAAAATAGTGATAATATATTAAATAATTCCATCACAGATATCAAACAATTGTATCAGATCTGTTTAAGTTATGCAAGTTAACATTAAAATAACTTAGACTATCATAGGCAACAAATTGGATAAAGATTTTCACGCGTATTTAATAAAATAGTGATAATATATTAAATAATTCCATCACAGATATCAAATAATTGTATCAGATCTTTTTAAGTTATGCAAGTTAACATTAAAATAACTTAGACTATCATAATCTTTATCCAATTTGTTGCCTATCTAAAGCTTAAAAATATTAAAGATTAGCCTTATGGCCGCGTGGTATGCTGTGGCTTACCACTGGAGGATCCAGTTCAAATCCAAGTTTCGTGTCGTTATTATTTTAGGAGGGACTTCCTAAAAAAACTGGAGTTGTGGAACCTGGATTTGAACTCGTTGAACCCCATCCTTTAACCTTCTGGTTAACCCATGAATGTTGGCCAGCCTGTGATGGGTTCTACAAATGGTCGCCGCCAGATAGTATCTGTCTATACAAAAAAAAAAAAAAATACAAGTTCTCATTTATTTTTGTTTATTCGGTAAGAAATTTCTCACAAAACGATATAGTCCTTGCAAGAAAGCACTTGTAGATGTAGATGTAGGAAAGGGAGAGGCGTTAAGGTTGCGGCCCTAGCACCGCAAGCACCAATGATCTATTGTGCATCCCCAACAAAATCATCCCATAAGAAGTCCCTCTTAATCACGAAAGACAGTATTTTCTTCAATAGGACTGTAAAAAGATCTTCTGGTGCAGGGAAATGAAACCCAAGAAGATCATACGTTAGCCCTGAAAGGGCCACACATTCACACAAAATCTGAAGAGGAGTTTCATCACCATCCTGATATCTTCTACAAGTGAGGGCTATTAACAATCCCAATTAAGTGAAGCTGACTTCTAGATGACAGTGCTCTGTAACTTGTAAGAAGCCCTGTAGCAATCCTAACTTCATTTTTATGCAGCGAGAGCAACGCTTTAGTTCTCTGTACAGAAGAACCTAAAATGAGAGCCTTTGTCTGCATAAGTCCAGAAATAGACCTCCAGTAAATGAGATGCTGAGTTATCAACCAGTCCCTGATAACCCGCCCAAGTTCATTAAATCTGATGCCCAGGGCAGGCTCAGATCCAATAAAGGAACAATTTGCCCTTTTTGGCAAGCCCATCAGCAACCTCATTGCTCTCAATCCATTTGTGCCCTGGCACTCAAAGAAGTTGCACCCTGTTCATGGTAGCCAGTTCCTCAATGAGAAGACGACAATTCCATACAAGCTTAGAAATAAAACAGGAACTATGAAGTGCTTTAAGAGCAGCCTGACTATCAGATGGGATATAAATGTGTTTATTAACATATCCCCTAAGCAAGGTTAATTTTAATACTTGCAGAAATAGCATAAATTTCTGCCTGAAAGACAGTAGAAAACCGCCCGAGGGAATAGGAATAAGATATTCTCGTTCCCTCGCAGTAAACCCCTGCCCCAGCACCAGTGATGGTTTTTGAACCATCTATAAACCAGATTAAACCACCCTTGATACTGAACCCAAATCCCCCTATTGTTTTTCCCAGTCCTCCAAACTGGGAAAAACAATAGTGAATAGCCTGAAGAAGTTAAATCTAGGCACCAATGTGATCATTCACTATCTCAAGAATGTTACTGTGTAGCATATCCCATTCAAAAGATGAATGCTTCATTTTATGGATTCAAAAAATTCCTCTTCCACAAGAATGGAACTTAAAAGCACTTAGTTTGTGTTACTAATCTGAAAGATCAGTATCATTTGTACAGATACGTCCGATAAGGCCAATCGAAAAAAACTCCTGCAATTATATTTCGTTAAAATCAAACTAGTGTATTGTATGTGACATAGCTACGAAGCGACAATTACTTCCTATTATCTCATAATATATTATTCTCGTTTTCATTTCAGTTAAGACCGTTGAGGGCCACAAAAAATCACATCGAGGGCCACCAGTTTGACACACCTGATTTAGACGAAGATGACAATATTAATTCATTTTATTAATTATGATATTGTCTGAAGAAAGTTAAATCATACAAAATCGTTATGAAATTTTGCATAAATTATTACTTTTCCGAAATCAAAAAGCAATCAATACTCAGATAATCAAAAATTCTACAGTTTTATTAATGATTATTTTGCCTTACATAACACGGACGATGGCAGACAATCGGCCATATACGAGAAGTTATCGAGATCTATATCAGCGACAGAGGTGTTCTGGTCGTCGGTGAATGAGGGCCATTCGGTCATTTCGCTTTCCTTTTGATCTTGTTCTTTTAGCTGTAATAAATAGTAGATATTAAAAGGATATCATCACCATTTCTATATTGAAAGATAACAATAGAGTGAATACTAACTTAATATATTAAACAATTTTTTGTTAGTATATAGATGCCATTTCGTGATCATTGATCATTAATGGAAGTGATAAAACGAAAATAAACCCTGCTACAGGATGTCCATCCCAGGAAGTAGTCAATCGGGCTACAGAGGAATGGGATCGATGGACCGAATCTGGATTCCCGAATAAATTTTCTAGAGGACCTCCTTTCAATTCTAGTCTTCTGGGTGTTTCCATGCAATCAATCCGATCAACACGTTAAAAATCTTCATAAATTTATGCAGTAGAATTGTGGATCATTCTTACATAAAGTCCCTATTACAGATATCAATGTCATAATCTTATGGCTGTCTGACTGATATATTAAAGATGAAAATCCGTTCATCCCTTTCACGTTTTTCAAAATGAATATGGGATTGGCCCAACGATTCCCAATTTACTCCTTCCGGTCGGGCAATCGTAGGGCCGGTCATCCCGTGATAAATTCTTAAAACTTAAAAGTTGAAAAGCGGTATAAAACCAGAAAGAAAGAAAGAAACCTATCGCTAATATAGAGTGCTGCTAGTGAGCTCTAGAATGATCCGTTACTTAATGTTTGATAGTATCAATAAATGGCATAAAAATTAGATTAATAACGTCTAATATGCTTTTCAAATTATTATACTCACCATGGGAATGAATGGAGCTGGCATTCTTTTCTGTAGAATGCTTTCCCAATCAATTTTCTATAAAAAAAATGAAATCGATTGGTTATTGAAAAATTTAGAAAGAGAGAAATAATAATATCCTATGATACCTGATAAAAGGGGTGCTCCTTTATATCTTTCACATCAGCCATTTGATTCCCGAGTCGTTCGACCGGATTTCTCTTCAGAAACTAATCAACAGAGAATTAGATAATAATAATGTACGCAAATATTGGTAATAAAAGTCAATACTTACCCTTCTTACAATATCGATGGCATCTGTAGTCAAATATTGAGGAAAGTCAATAGCATTCGTGTATATTAGATCCAAAACCGTTTCCTTTTCTTGGCCTTGGAATGGACACTATGATAAAATATTAATCAACCGTTTCTCTTAGCAATATGTAAAACTTATGCAAAGAAAAACATCTGCTTACTTTTTTGGTTAGCATTTCATATAGTATTATTCCCATAGCCCACCAATCCACGGCATTGGTATACAGTTCCTTGTTTAGTATTTCGGGTGCCATATGGGTTAGCGTTCCACAGACAGAATGGGCGTAATAACCAAAATGTAATTTTCTACTTAATCCATAATCGGCCACTTTGATGTATCCGTCTTTGCATATCAAAATATTTTGCAATTTGAGGTCTCTGAAAATGCAAATTTTAGTTATTCATAAATATGGACTGTTGTAATTTATCACTAGCAGTCATTCCAGGATTGAATTTAATGAGTTCGAATTAAAAATACCTACCTATGTATGATGTCGTGAGAATGTAGAAATTCTACAGCCAGTACTACACATGCACTATAAAAAGGAGCTTCGTGTTGAAGGTTGGAAGGCGAAGTCTTTCGAACGTGTTTATAGAGATCTCCACCCGGAATATATTCCATAACGAAAAATACGTGAGTCTAGAAAAAATAATTTTTTTTTTACTTACCATACTTTTTTCTGCCATCTTTTATAACCAATAACTCTTTAATATCTTACTTTTATTTGAAAAGAAGCCCACATTTCCACCAAGAAAGGATGTAGAAACGAATTGATGACATCGAATACCATTTTCTCTCTCTTAATACAACCCAGCAATCGCTTTAGTTTTTTGATCGACTTGATGGCAACATATTCATTCATGTTCGGATTTTTGGCTAAAGCGACCTAATAAATATTTCAGAAACACTCCAGATCATCAGCGTTTCTTGTTAATCTCGCCGGATGGCCGAATGGTTACGCGTTGGGATGCCAGGCAGGAGGATCAGGTGATGTCGGACCCGGATTTGTATCCCGGTTCTGGCATCACCTGAAAAGTTTTTCGGGGTTCTGGACCTGTCTGGCGATCCACGTCTTTCACCATCCGGCCCTCCTCCACGGGTGTGGGTGTAGCCCATGGTTGGAACTAGCCCGCCCCTTAATAATTTCATTGATTCGAAAGGGACAAAATTTAAATAGAAAAAAAAAGCAACGAAAAGTTTATTTTAACTCACTTTTCCAAAAGAACCCTTGGCTATTATTCGTACAAATTTGAACTTTTGTAGCATGGGATGAATGCGACTGCCGAAATAAATTTTAGTTAATTTAAAATAATTTGTTTCATTTGTAACAGCGTCTTTAAATTACCTGTTTTTTACTTCTTGATTCTCTTCGAAGTCTTCCCGACTGGAACCTTGAATGGTGGTCCAAGAACTATTAGACGGAGATTTATCCAAGACTTTTGGCCGTAACTGCTTTCCTATCGTTTTCTTAACTTTGATATAGGTCTGACAGTTCCTATTCCGATTTTCCCACTTAACAGTCAAGTTTGGGTTGATATTTCCGTTCGTGTTTTGAGAAAGTTCGGATACCGTGGTCAGGGGTTTAACAAAACCGAAAATACTCTTTTTCCCAGCATTGGTCGAGAGAATAGAATCACAGACAGATTCTTTCTTTATGGTTTTCGTTTGATTTTTCGAGTGCAACGGAATATTCTTCTTATAACTGGATATCTTCCACAATTTCAAACTTTTTAAATAAGAATAAAAGATCTGTCTGCCTATAGTAGAATTAATTTCTTGAAACGTTTCGCTTTCACATGGAGTCTAAACAAAACAGAGAATTTTAATAATGTGATAACACCCTTTAGAAATTTTTTATCCATCCTGAAAGTGATACTGTTACTAGTTTGCATTTCAGCAATAAGCATCTCTATTTTGAATTAAAAATTGGGTTTAATAAGAGTGAAAATTTATTTTCATTTATTTCAGTTCGATAAATCTCCAATTATCCTTGGCTCTTGGATTCTAAGTATACTGATATTTGATTAGTTTCAACGATCTAAATATACGAGTATATTGGATAGGCTGCTCAGTAATAGTAGCAAGTGAAGCCTTCCCGCTACAACGGTTTAGTCCACCAGCAACGTCATAAAATCGACGATATAGCAAATTGAATATGTTTTGGTGGCCACACGTATCTAATTTATATTAATTAGTATAATAATCAGATTCAAATAATTAATAAAATTGTAGCAGTATCCCAATACGCACAATTATACCACGTAACCCCACCACTTCAGTGGCTTCACTTGCTGCTAGTATTGAGCAATCTATCCAGTATATATTTAGATCGTTGGCTAGTTTCGGATAAATTTAGTTATACACAAGTTTATACATAATGATTGTAAATATATTAATAATTTAATAACCGAATTCACTACCAAAATAAAATCAAACAATAAAAACTATCGTTTTATTTTTTCAAGATACGTTATCTGGTCTCGAAAAACATTTATCCGGATCATCCATGATCCAGATAAATGTTTGATACGTTGATACGTTATCTGGTGGAGGCAAAACTTTGCGAGTTACGAACTGCTTTAAGTATTCAATGTTTCAGAATTGTCAAGATTTATTTATAAATCATGTTTACTGAAGATTTTGTTTACTCATTCGTTATATAAATCGTTGAATCGATAAAAACCTGGTTTTTAAAGACGTCAATGAAATTTCTTCATTTATTTACAGCATTAATAATTACACTTTATCAATTAATTTGAAAAAAAATGATGCAAAAATATCCAAATATTTGAAAACAGATTACTCTAATATTTTTAAAATTACGTTAGATTAATTAAGCCGCTATATCGCACAAGGGTTATAATTATCTGACGGCGACCATTTGTAGAATCCATCACAGGCTGGCCAACATTCATGGGTTAACCAGAAGGTTAAAAACTTCCGCTGCTTCCTGCCCCTAACCGCTATGCACAAAACTTTTTGCAATATACTGTACCTCGAATAGTACGGTTTCAATTAGGTAAGAAAGAAGAACCAATTAACCGGACTATGCGAGGTATTGCTGTATTTTATTTCTCTGGATTAGTACGCTGGATCCAACTCCTTCACCAATAATTAGAACGGTTGGTTTTTTTTGGTCAACAGATGGCGTCACACTCCATTCTGGTAGAAGATTATGTGGCGGGGCGAAACCAGCCCTTCCACCGGAGGGTGGAGGACGGGCCGGGCCGGACTCCGTGATAAATATTTTCGATGGGTGGGACCCGAGTCTCGAACCGGGGACCTCCGGAGTGG
The DNA here is from genome assembly GCA_000484575.1 of Olivierus martensii. Lineage (NCBI taxonomy): Eukaryota > Metazoa > Arthropoda > Arachnida > Scorpiones > Buthidae > Olivierus > Olivierus martensii. Next base: position 8,668 of record AYEL01065197.1, on the reverse strand, counting down.
AAAGCCGAAGCGTTTCCACGCGGGTCTGAGAAAGAAGGTAAGAGAGACTGTGGGGTCGATTTCGGTTTACTTTTATGAAATTTGAAACCTAAGAAATGCCCAATTATAGTGGGTGATCGGTTAACGATCACTTCGCGGAACAAATTGTGGGACCCGCGGACTGACGGTCGGCCGGATGGCCGCGTGATAAAGCTGTGGTTTTCCATCCTGGAGGATCCGGGTCCCACTCCTCCAATTTTTCAGGAGGGGTCCGGGCTCGGATCCTTCCTTCAACCATCTGGTTGGCCAGTCTGTGATGAGCTCTATAAGTAACCGCCGCCAGATAAAATATCTGATCAGGATATGGCGGCTAAATTAACCTAACGGAATGACAGGCCTAGGTCTCGCGCGTTGATGGAGATATGGGTAAGGATGGGAGAACTAGTTTTTCCCAATTAAATGAACTCGGAGACAACTTAAAACAAATCGAAGATTTATTAAAGAAGGTAAGAGAGATTTTACAATATTTTGGTGACTTGGTCTTAGAATGCACCCATACTAGCGGGGCTGGGCAACTGGAGCTGGAGCCAGGAAGTTTTGGAGGAGCCGGAGTTGGAGTCAGAACTAAGCTGATCATATTCAGTGGTACCGGAGCGGGAGCCATTAAAATTTCTGCTGGCTCCAGCTCCTATTTATCATATATACTCGAATATAAGCCGACTTTAGAGTTTGAAAATCGGTAAAAATGCGCGACCCAGTATAAGCCTATCCCGACTTTAGCGCATAAAATTCGATAAAAATTTGAAATCGATAAATTACGTGATCTTTGATTTCTAGTTACCGGATATTAATGCCATTTACAAAAATAAATATTTTATTGAAACTTTAAATATATACATATAAAATAAATTAATAAATATTTTATTGAAACTTTAAATATATACATATAAAATAAATTATTTTAATATAAACACCAATATATCAATTTAAAAGGTAAATGATGTGGCGATAGTAAGGTAAGCGATGTTTCGTGGTAGCGGTCATACCAAAAAACTTCTATAGTGATGGAGCCGGAGCCAAAGCCTCAGTTTTAAAACAATGACTCCGGAGCCACAGCCGGAATATACTGTGGCTCTGGAACCGGTGCCGGAGCCTAACCTATTTCGAGCCAGCTCCCCAGCCCCGCGTATCAGGATGAAGTCGATAGGCTCGGGATCTCTACAACTACGACGACAATGCTATTAATCACTTCCAAAAAGTCCCGAAGAAAAGCGGTAGACATTGGACAGATTCTTTAACGGAAAATAAACATCATAGATGGAAATGAGAGACTATATATGTATATATTATGGTAATTACGTATAAATAAACGTAGTAAGAAATTATATAATTTTTTATTTATGTTGTTTGGAGTGATAAACATAGTAAGAAATTATATATTTTTTATTTATGTTTTTTTGGGTCCAACATAAATAAAAAATTATATAATTTCTTACTGTTTTTTTTTTTGGGTCTTACATATAAATAAACATAAATAAAAAATTATATAATTTTTTATTTATGTCTTTTTTGGGTCTCCGACATAATAAGAAATTTATAATTATTTATTTATTTTTTTTGGGTCTCCAAAATGAATTAATCAAATTCCCATAAAAACCTATGGTAAATTGATGATCGGTTAATTTAATCAAATTCCCATAAAAACCTATGGTAAATCAATGATCGGTTAACGAACAATTTGGATAACGAACATTTTCTTGGAATCAAATTCCCATAAAAACCTATGGTAAATCGATGATCAGTTAATGAACCAAATTCCCATTAAAACCTATGGTAAATCGATGATCGGTTAACGAACATTGTCTCGGAACGGATTATGTTGGTTAACCGATCACCCAGTGTATTCGCCTTTCGTAAATTTTTATGTTTATTAATTTTATTTTAAAGAAGTTTTAAGTTATTTTCTGTAAAGAGGCGGGAAATTATGTTCACCATTACTTTAAAGAAATTTTCTCAAAGGTTAGCCTAACCAATTACCATATATTTAAACGCTCCGGCCGTACTTTATCACAAGAAAAGGTTTTCTTTCTAGCGTCCAGTGCGGTGTTTGGTCGGTCTTACCGGCTGGCCGACTGTAATTTATTAAAATAATTTTCGGTAAGAAGGGCAAAAAAGAAACCTCTGGCTAAAAGTATATACTTAAAAAGAGAATTTCCAGCCGCTGTACGTGTCCGTTTTTACCCATCACCCGAACTTCGGATTCGGTCCGTAGAGCCCATCGGCCCAGCACCCTCCCCGCCTCTAGACAGTAATTCTACTCGATGGGACCGGTCTCGGCCTCTGGTGGTTCCTTTCTAGTCACGTTAAACTTTTAATTTTTAGACCGTTTGGAAGGTGCCGTTGGCGCCTATAACGTCTGTCACGCTGTGTTCTAATTCGCTTGTTTTTAGTTAGTATTATATAAACAAGAATAATCTTTAAATGCCTCGATAAAAAATTCAACATGGCTATTTGAACCGAGGATGCGCTTGATTCGAACACCGCCATCTTGTATCAGATGGCGAAGCGTCGTGGTATAACCTAACGTCGAAACAACTTCGCGTCGGTTACGCCGCGTTATGGATAACGTCGGAGTATAAACCTACGGCCGGCCGCAAACTAGTCGACCGCGATCTGACGTCAGATACGATTTCTCTAGTCACGTGACCATTTCATAAGACGTCGCTGGATGCGATCTTCGAGGAGGTTGTCGAACGACGTCACTCGCTTGACCAAATGATAAAAACCAAACGATATTTATTTCGTTTCCATGACAATTTAATCGTCAGTTTTAAAAAAGAAAATATAAAAATTAAATGTTTGTGTGTCAAAATGAATATTTTGTGTTATATCTGTTTTGGTTTTCTACTAATTTTTCTAATAAGAGATTATATTTGTGTTGGATAGTGAAATTTATAGTTTTAAGAACGGAATCTATATATATATATATATATATAAATACCTGTGCCTGTATGTTCAATTATAAGATCAAGATAGGCTGAATTTTCTAATGCCCCTTAAAATTGTCACTATCATTACCATGTGTGTAGAAATGAAACTGTCATTACCATAGCAACACAACAATTTGACTTACAATAATGGAATTTTATAAAAAATTTTGAATTATTTATGTGACTACAGATTTGTTATTTAATCTATCAGTATTTTTCAATCTGTGATTATCATGATTTTCACTAATGTAAGTTTCTTCTACATAATAAAAACTGTATATGAGATTATTTTGTGTATTTCTTGATGTTCTTCGTTCGAGACTGTTATTTCACGTGTTTTGATGTAAAGTTTTCGTATATCATACAGTTGTATAAATGTCATAATGCCACAAAAAAGAGGAAACTCTTTAAGTAGATTAACTCCTCCTTCTAAAGGATTGCATTTAATTCGAAAAAATGAAACATTAGAAGATCGAACAAATTGACAGAATTCTAATAGAGATAGAAAGAATGAACATTCGAAAAGACACATATTTCAAATAGAAAACGTATCTATATGCAAAAGATTTTCAGAATACAAGTGAACATTCGAAAAGACACGTTTCAAATAGAAAACATATCTATACCGGAAAGATTTTCAGAATACGAATTCTGAAGGTCATCTAAAAGGTTATAATTTAAGAGAAAGAGAAACTTAAGTACAACGTCATGAATTGCCCAAGCAGCAGCGGGCATGGGTCTGCTAGTATATATATATATAAGATAGACTTATTACAATAATATAATCAGTAAATTCTATTATTTTTTAATGCAATTCTGTGTGTTTGGGTCCCTAATCCAAGGCCTGATATAGAGAAAGAGTCCCTTTTTGTATTTGATTCTTGTAGTTTTGTGTTTTTATATTTATTAAGATAATGTATCAAATATAATGAGTAATCCATAAATTTTGGGTATTTACAACTTGCAGCTGCCCCAACTTATGACAGTTGGGTTCAGTTTGAACCTCAAGATCTACTTGTATGACTCTACCTGTTCACTTTATTATCTATTTTAACACACAGCACTATATGGCATACAAGTTGTTGGAAATTACACTAGCTGCCTAATGCCATATGTCATACAATTCTGTTTAAAATTGTATTCATTGAGTTTCCCATGTAGTTTTCAGATTATTCTATCCTTACATGTAGTACTCATATTTTTATAGTTTAATGCAAGTTTTGCTCTCTATTATCAAAATTTGATTATTTTATAATTTTTCTCTAAAGTGATTACAGCACTTAAAGCAGGAATACTAATATGCATAAACAAATAACTCTAAAATTATACACTAATAAATGTTTATTCAGTTTACTCGAGTTAAACCTAGTAATGTTTTTTGATGTATAATTTTAGTGTTGTTCATATACATATATTAGTATTCTTGCTTTAAATGCTGTAATCATTTTGAATTCATAAGAAGCATGTAGGTGAACCTTATAGTATAATTTTTCTTTAAACATTAGTAAAAAATACAGTGGGTTCTTTTTTAAGTTGGGGTTAAATTCCTGAAAATTGACATTAACTGAAACAATGTTAAATGAAATCAGAAAATCCATAGGCCTAATGTTATAAATCAGGGTTATGTTCTTAGAGTGTTTTCTTTGTGGTATTAGAATTGATATTATTTAATATTTTTCTTCATCTAGTCATTACATATTGATCAATAATTTAATTGAATGAAAGCATAATTTAAGTATAAATTTTTATTGGAAAATATTACATAGCAGTTATATATTAGAATTTATGGGAAAGAAAATTATTTTATATTGAAACATATCTTAAAATTTGTAGATATTATGTTCATTATTAAATCTTCTTAATATCAGTTCTCTATTATTTGCTAATAACTGCCATTCCTATAATTTATTACATCTTCTAAACTAGCTGGATCATAGAGGAAAGAGATATACAAGCTAAGTTCAGATCTTTGAATAATTTTTCCAAGGCGAGATTTGATCCCAGATCCTCTGTTAGAAAAATTTGTTTTTCCACATTATGAATCTGACTGATTGATATATTTAAATATAGTTTCATATCATATTCCCTAACAATATTGTGTAGCTTATATGAATTAGCACTCATGTAAAATGTGATTACCTGATTTTCTACAGCTATATTATAGATTTCTACATGTTTTCTAGCTCTTATGCAGAAAACAAGAGAATATGACAATAAGTGCGTTATTTTTAATTAAAAACCATCAGATCTTTTTGCCGGACCCTGTACATGAAACAAAATATTAGTAATAGCCGTATTTTCTTGATTCTAAGACACACATTTTTTCACATTTTAACTGTGAAATCAGAATGTGTGATACAATTGATGCTGAAGCAAACTTTCAAACTTTTCATAATCTAATTTAAAGGGAAAAAATCATCATATGTTGGTGGAAAATAACGGAACTTTTCCAACAGAAATTGTTGTTCAAATTATATCCAGCCCAGGAAGTTTTTATTTGGAATATTTATTAAAAAATTATTTTTATAACTTATGAAAAATTTGATTTGCATAAAAACTCAATCTCAATTATTTATATAAATCAGGGAATATTTATAATTTCATATTTTCATATTTGTAGTTTTACTTTTCCTCTTAAATTAATCATGTGTAAAATTAAAAGTGAAATTAGAAGATTACAAAGATATTTGCAACTGAAGTAAGATTAATTAAATTAAAAACAGTGAATTATAAAATAATAAATTCTTCATCACAATAATAAATATATTAAATATAATATATATAACAAATATTACAATAATAGTAAAATTTATTAAATAAAAATATATCATTAAAAATGAAAGATATTTTATTTTATAAAGCATTTACTAACCATGTGTACTTATAAAATTTAGGCATTTATCTATTATTACTGGAACATTTTCTTGTGTCATATAATGATCACTTAAAGGGCTTTCATTTGGTAAATTCCAAGCTTGACATATTACTTGATACCATGATTCTGTGTGCATGGGCCAATCACCTTGTATATATAAAGCTTTTTGAGGCAAATCTATGTGAAATAATGGACCATTTGCTGATACTGATGGACAACCTTGATTATTACTTGTTGTTAACTTTACTATATTTTAAAAGACAAAAAAATATTTAAAATATGAGAATTATTCATAAAAATTCAGTTTTTAGAATACGATATTTTGATATTAATATCACAGAGACTATTATTATTTTATATTTAGTAAAAATTTTCAACAAAATTAACTTAGTATAAGCATAAAAATAATAGTTATTATTTTATGTTTTATTTCTAAGCTTTTGTTAAGTTAAAGATTAGATACAGCTTTTTTATATGAAAAATCAATCATATATCTGTGCATATTTACTCAAAAGTTTTGCATATAACATGAATAACAACTGCATATAAAAACAGGAACAATAATATACAAATAAATTACTATTGTTAATTTTATGAGCACCTTTTCTAAAAAATATTGCATTTGAATAAACCCAGTAATTAATTTGCATAAATTTTTATTAAACATACAATATTTAAATAAATAATTTATTATTCATGAGTGTTAGATATAATAGTACTAATTGAATATTTTATATCCATTTTGATCTATGTAAATTTTGCATATTATCTCTCATGTCATTTCTTATATTATATAATTATCCTCAAATTAATGTTATTTGTTCTTTGACTCAATATATTAAGCAATATGAATCATCTGATCCTAAGATGTGTGATGGTTTCAAAATTTATTGAGAAGTTTTTATTAAAGATAGCATCAATATTCCTTGGCACATTTATTTGAATAAAGAATGAATAATAATAACTAGAAATAATAAAAAAAAGAACAAAAAATAATAAAGAAAATTCTTGCTTGCAATAAAGAGATTTTAGGTAGTACAAGAGATCTTCATCTCACTACAATTCAATGTTTTCTTTAAGTCATCTTCAAAGTTTTTGCATTGACATTTATTATTGATGAATACTGGGGATGAGCCAGATGACTAGTCTGTTTCACCTTAAGTTGAGACTGATGTCACAGATGTGTCTTGCAATGATGTATTATTGGGCAAAGCATTCAAAAGTAGAAATAGATATCAAATAAAAGTAAACAATAAGCCAAATAAGTAAGATAAATCGTCTATTCAAAAATATTTACGGCTATCCACATAGCCTGCCTCAGCTGAGGCAGACTATGTGGATAGCAGAAAATATTTTTGAATAGACGATTTATCTTACTTATTTGGCTTATTGTTTACTTTTATTTAATAACTAAAATAAGAAGTATTTCAGTATGAAATAGATATCCTTTCACAATCATCATTGCACAGAAAAAATTTTTATATTTTTTGCACAAAAATATAAAAAAAGATAAGTAAAAACCGACAAATAAAGAAGACAAGACTAAATAAAACAAGACAAGTATCAGTTAATTATCTTTTATCTTTATGTCAAAACAATATATAGAAAGTTGGTTAGTTTCTTGACTTGTGCTTCAAGTGCTACAAGATATATGGGTGGCCAAGTATACCTGTTATGGATCAGATTCTTATTCAATTTCTTAATAATTGGCCGCTCATATAGTCCACTTTTCCTTGACATCCAGTCAGTTGACCGGATTTGAAGTAGGGTGTCCTATATACCCAGTTCACTTCCATCCCAAGAAAAATTCATAGGGGGTGTGGTCCATAGAACATGAACTTATACACAGGGTGTCCGAAAAGTCTGGAAACGGTCGAATAACTGAAGAAATATACTTTGGATTGAAAAATAAAAAAATACATGTTCAATATTTTTGAAAAAACTATGCAATGATATCAAAGTACTCCCCACCCTGTGGGGGAACTATGCAATGATATCAAAGTACTCCCCTCCCCACCCTGTGGGGTGGGGAGGGGTCAACTTTGATATCACTGCATAGCTTTTTCAAAAATGGGGGTCAACTTTGATTTGAAAGTTCCCCTCCCCATCCCACGGATAGGAAGGGGAACTTTCAGTTCTCAACCCCCATTTTTTTATTGCAGATTTGGATTCTCCAGAAAAAATTACATTAGTTTCACCTAGGATTAATGTCATTTTTCACAGATGGCATTACAATCGATAAAAATCGAAGAGAGGTACAAATGTCTGGAAATGGCAGAATAACTTGAGAAATACACTTTGAATTGAAAAATAAAAAAATACCTGTTCAATATTTTTAGAAAGGCTATCCAGTGATATCAAAATTGACCCCTCCCCACCCCCTTGGGGTGGGATGGGATGACTTTAAAAAGCTTAAATGAGAATCCCCAGTTTTTATTGCAGACTGTTGTGTATCTCAAGGGTTAAATTTGGCAAGTTGTTTGGATTTATAGTTTATGTTCATGTCTTTCTGAAAGTTTGGTATAAAGACAAAGTATGAGAAATTTCAATTGTTACATATTTACGTATTATGTTCTATTATTTTAATAAAGTTATAACTATCTTTCGCTTTGTATTTTTATTGTTTTCACCCAAAACATTATAAAACAATTGGACTCAATTTGTAAAGATATATAGTAAATGCTAATCTTAGTTTTTACAAAATTTCATTTTAAAAAATCATTTCTTATGACATACTTTATTAATTATATCATTAAATATTTATTTTGAACTAGTCATATATAAATATGCATTTGCTTCAGATTTACTAAAATAATTGTCTTTT